>WHYT01017275.1:58764-76029 GCA_009806455.1 Tetrax tetrax | reverse complement strand
AGAAATACTACATTTTTAAATTTTAAAATACCCATTTTAACGCTTTAAGTGTTTCAACTTTCATTAAAAAGTTAAAATTATTATAAAAACTTGTTCATTAAAATTACTTTTGCTTAGTAAGATGTTTTTTAAGGAATTTAAAATAAATTTTATTTAATTAAGGACAAAAATGCACCTTGTAAGCAACAGAAAAAACAAAAGCTCTTTTGCTCAGATTTATGCCTTATGGTGGAGGTTATGGTATGTAGTCACGTGCCAATGACAGTAGCAGGTTGTATGACAATTAGGGTATTCTTAATACCTTCATTTCCCTTTGGACTTTTTAATGTCTAGTAAGTGCTGAGGGACGAGTACAAGGATCATTTCTATCCAACAGTCAGTTTTTACAAAATACTTAGGACCTTTGCAGAGCTGTGGATATCTGACAAACATCTTTCAAATAGATTAGCAGACACAAACTATGGTGTCTTTGCTCATGAAGGAACATATTTGCTGAGGAAAAATAGTGAATAAAACCACAGCCTGCAAATACAGTTTATAAAGGCAGAAACCAATCAACAACCGTAAGACTTTGCCAACAAACTAAAATTAGTACTCTTCTCTTGTATAACTAACTACTACATATTTGATGACCAATGTTAATAAAATCCAATTTTCTAAGGGAAAGGACTTCCTTTAAAGTGCTTAAAAATCTTCCGTTATTTTCATAGTATATTCACTTCCCTGCCTGAAAAAAAAATGTATTAGATTATATTAGAGATACACTTCAAAACGTAAAGAAAGAAGTTTATAAAAAAATATTTTTCTTATCATTTTCCAATTAGAAACAGAGCTATTTTAAAAGTGCCTAAGCCAGACCTTATGAGACAGATCTGCGTCCATTGTGATTTCCGCTAAATCTCCTAAGAAATTTTTATAAGATTATTTTTAAATGGAGGTATGCAAGTAAGAAAATTGAATTAGTATTTTGCAATATAAAAATATTGCTTTCTTTTCAGAATACCTGTAAAAACTTGACACACTTCATTGTTAGATCCTTTCAGAGTCTGAGGATGCGTAGGCACAGCTGATCTCAGTGACAGTCCTGCCCTGGTGAACAAAATCAGAAGAAGATACGTGTGGAAGTGTAATGTGTTGTTCTAGCTCAATCTGTTCTCTTAAAACAAGATTAAAAAAAATCAATTTTTTTTTATATGTATTTTTATTTCTTCTCTTTTCTTTGCACATTGACATGCAAAAAATAAATTTAAAGCTTGTCATTACCTTTAAATAAGCAGTTAATTTGAATACCAATTGGTCATTTGCATTCTTCAGAAATGCAACCTGCTACAAGTGTTTGCGCTATGCGTTCTCAACACAACATTGGAGCAAGTCATTGATAACAGTTACCGGAGAGGCACAAAGTATTTTAAAATCTGATTTCAGCACACTTAACTTTTTTCTTAAGTAAAGGTCTATCTTTAACCAGACTATTACTGAAACTATGCTAAGTCCCTAGTACTGTTAGTGATCACACAAAAATGTTCTGTAACATTTTCAAAATTTAGTCTCTTGAAACAAATAACTAAACTAATTCCAGAAGACTCATAGAATAACTTGTTTAGGATTATTATTTTTATAATAGTAATGCAAGTTCATACTATCAACCAGTTCTGTATTTTAAAAAAAAATAGAACTGTAATAAATTATTAACTCCTCTAGTAATCACAGCAATAATAGGCATCTATAAGAAATCATTGTGTATAATATTGTTTTTACTGCATTTCTCTTTAGCTAAGTATTTATGGTGATATAGGTAATGTGTTTCCTATATATTGTAAGCATCAGAGGGGTTTCAAATACTTAAAGGGGTTTTTCTTCCTTAATATATCAAACATGGTAATGTAAAAAAAACCTGGAAGCAGAAATAAAGTCTTTTTCCACACTAGACACTGTGAGCTTAAACTTGCCATTCCACTTCACTTTTTCAGCTGGAAAATACATGACAAACACAATCACATGCCAGTAGTTCCCCATGGCACTTCAGAATTAAAACATAATACCTCTCACTAGAGGAAAAAAACCCAAACGAAAAGCTTACAATGACAAAGAGTAAAAAGATACTTCAGTCTAATTCTTTTACAAAATAAAATATAATGCTTTGTACTCCAAAAGGTGGAACTTGCCCCTGGGAAAGTCATTGCAGCACTTTTTAGATGAAAATCAATGTTAGGGAAAAAAAAGAAAAAATCAAATTTTGGAATAGTCAGGGACTGTGAGTATGATAATGAACTTTGGCACCCAATTAGGTAGGGAATATCTAAGCTCTTCAAAGCTCCATTTATGTATAAACTAGATCAAAGTTATCTGTCAACTCTCTTTGAAGAAAAGCATTTTCAATTCCTATTTTCCTTCCTCCTCTACCATCTGATTTTCCCCTCTTACTTTCAGGGTTCTGACAACTTCTAATGGCACCTTTCAGACAGCAAATCGCTGGGTGCAACCTAGAGAGATGGCTGGGGAAAACATTTAACTTCTACTTGGGAGCTGAAGCATTGTCATGTACAGAGCTTAATGTGGACTTGTTATTCCTAATGTATTTTTAAAATGTAAAAGAACATATGATCCAGAGAATTCTGTTTTAGAGTTGGTGAAGGATACTTACACTTTCTACATTTAGGCACCTAACTTTAATTAGGAGTCTAGTCATATTGTCTATGCAGACAGATGCCTCCTGCTAGTAGGTGATTCTAAGCAGAAGTTCACTTTAGGGTTTTTAATTGCTCTAGACTGCCTTCAGTAGCCTTCCAGTATTTCACACAGTTACAAATCAGCTGTCTGGTAAATGACAACAGTGAAAACCATTTCTGCAGTGAATTCCTGCATTCAAATTGCTCCCTATTTTAGCAGGGGTCTAAGCAGATAGTTTAGATAAGACAACTAAGTTCTAGAAAGATAAGATTGTAATGCTTTCAGTTGTGTTGCAAACTAACAGTCCAGTAATTTGAAAATCACCACAATCATAATTAAATTACTAATAAACAGAGTAAATTATGCTGTGCAATAATCTGTAGAGTCATGAATAAAATATTTGTAGTACCTGAGCAAATATGTTCTATGTTGGCTCATCTCATTTATGATGCAATGTGAATTAAGACTTTAACAACTGCACTTATTTTATAACTCGGAAGCTGAATCTTAAGATGAAAGTCTTAGTTATTGTTTTCTATTGGCACAACTTTAACACTTTATGAAACAGCCAGCTGCTTTCTTGAATTATGTGAAGTTTATCTTACATTGCACATGAAATCAAACTTAGATAACTGATTGTGCAAAACTGAGGACAAATATAGGTCTCCAAAAATATATGGGTAGAATGTAAGCAGACAAGTGTCCAGTCCAACTCTCTAAATATAGACAGAATTAAAAATTCAAAGAATTCATCAATCATGAGTGTGTGTATTTTTTGGTGTCAGATAATTTTATTGTTATTTGCACAATATCTAGCACCATCAATGTCTCAATAGTATTCTGAAACTTCAATATAAACCATTTTAATGACATCTTATGACTAAGAATTTTAAAAGTATAGCAAATTCTGTAGAAGTAGCTTTTGTGTATCACTTGATTTATTTGAAGTTTATGTTCATGTGCTTTTCTCTCAGTTAAGAAAAAGGAAATCTTGACAATTATTCCTCCAGTGAACTTTGGAGAATCATACTCACAGACATTGAATCAAAAAGCAATCACTAGATAAAATACTATGGGTCCACAGGTACATTTAAACTAAAACAAACAAACAAAAATATTACTTATTTCTATGTTGTTTGTTTTGTTTTTTTTTTTTATAATAATGGCCCTTTTGTTCTCTTTAAGGTCAAGAGCAAGGCTTTACCAAATGCATCTATTCCTCTGTGTTATTATCTTAAAACCAAAAATGTTCTTTCTTAGTCTAATATTTGTTAATAAGTGATTTCCTGGACACACTTCATCCAGGCAAAATATACTGTAACAGTGTCAGACATGAAATTGTCTTGTGGGATGTTCTGTATAAACAGAACTGCCTCATCAAAGGAACCTTTGTTAGTTTACCATTTCAAAAATATATTTGTTCAGTCCAAATAATGGATGGTATTGTCAAATATTAGTGTGTCTTATTCTATTTGGTGCTCTTCTTAGAACTGCAGCAGATCATAACATAGCACTACCAATGAAAATAGAATTTCTGTCCATAATGTTGAAGACAGCAGCTTGAAAAACTGATTTCTAAAGATGCTTTTTAAAGAAGCAAATTAAAAGAAGCATAAATACATTAACTGAAAAGTTTAATTAATTAAAAGCTCATTACAATCTTTCAATGATTTTTAGTTAGAGTCAATAGCACTACATCAGTCAAGTTCTTTAGCATTTATTCCATTAGACAGTTGAGAACTTGCCTTGAATACAGTCAGGTAAACAGAACTAGTCTTCTCCAGCTAAATCTCACATTGCCTTGAATTTTGTTGGAGATCTTTGTCAGAATAAGGGTCTCAGGATTTCATTTTGTAAGTTTCCAGTTATCCCCAGTACTTTATAAAATATTTTGGTTAAACAAAACTAACATTTTCATTGTGAGTACTCAATTCATGTAACTTAATCATGTAGCTAAGTTCCCATCAGCAAATCCAAAGGTGAGGAAGTGATGAATTGTAACAAGAGAATTTTTGTAGGAAATATTTTGCATTCTATTTTCAATTAAAGTAGAACTTTTAAACTATTCTAATATTTCTTTGAAGTGACACTATGTCTTTAGTTCAAACCAGAGCTGAGAAGAAAACCTGGTAGTAAATACTTTATCCAAAGGTTTGGTTTTGTTTGCTTGGTTTGTTTTTTTTTTCCATTGTTCATTTAATACTACAGTCCAAATACAGCTTTCTAATTTTATTTTTTTTAATTTCTTATTAATATACTTTAAAATGTATATATATTGTTCTTCAAGTTATTATATCATTAGTGTTTCTTGGAATTAAAGATTTCACATTTTAAATATTTTTGACCATTTTTGAAAAAATAGTTATAAGGAAGAACAATGGAAGTTGGTTTAGCAGCATGAATAATTACAGGCTTGTTTTAATTTTATCGTTATAATACATGCCTGATTGTAGTTAAAACTCTAGATTTGGAGAAAAGAGAAACTGAGTAAAATGTTTTTGTTCTGTGGTATTTATGTTAAGGAAGTACCTAGAAACCATACTAAAGTAAGTTCATGCTAAGGAGAGGAATATTTAGATACAATATCTATACTAAAAAGTCTATTCTCTAAATAGAAGAGAGTCAGAAAACAGGAGGCACAAAATGCTAAAATGATTGCCAGGGTTACACAGCATACTAGTGCAAGTGAGCAATGAAGCCTGTATTTCCTATTCTCCTGTGCACTTGCCTTCTTCCTGGAACTATGCTGCCTCTTGTATTCAATTAATCGATATATCAATATTCTGCAGTGCTACATTTACAACTTTTCCCTGGAGAAAAATACATGGATATGAATTAATGAAGACCCATAAACCAAGCACAAGAAGATAAGAAACATCACTGTCTCAATTATTTAAGAGCTGGAAAATAAAAATGCTAGGACCTCAGTTCCCTGCAGCAGTATCACTAGAAATACAGCACTGAAAAACCTGCACTCCTAAGGAAGAGAAGGCCCAGAACATTCAATGATTTGCAGAAGATGACATGGGAAATCTATAGCAAAACATTTACCTTGGATTGCTTAACTCCCAACCACGCGTGTTAGCCATAGAAGGCTTCTTCCTCCCTACACTGAATGTGATAAATGGACATATCTGAGCCTAACTGTCCACACTCCCTCAAGGTATCATAGGAATTCTTATCGATTTTGATGGTTTGTTTTTGAGCACAGCTTAAGACAGAGGTTTAGTCTTAGATTTTTTTTTAAGTTTTGTTAAAAGGAAAAGTGGGGGGAAAAAAATCCTGTAGTTTGTACCTTTTATTCATTTTTGGTATTTGACTTTTTGGTTTAAAGCATGTTTTGGAACACAGTGTAATTTCCCAGGTCAGGTCTGGAAACTACTTAAATATATCATTCTTAGATTATATACTTACATTTATATATATTTGAATCTCTATAAATCTTCTATAAAGAAGATTAAACAATGAGTCATAAATATTCCCCTTTATAGCACTGATTTCTTGAATGTTATGCTAATTATTATGTTTTAAGTCTCAAGAAATTATTTTAATCATTATATTGGATAAATATGTTCAAAAATTATATTTATATTTTTACTATAACGCATTTTATATCCTTTGAACTGTTTGAAACGTTACCTTGGAGCTCTTTCTCAGTGTTTTTCTCAGGCATAAGAAAAAAGGGTCAAAGAAGGAGAGAAGGAATAAACCTAACCATAGCAAGAAACTATTATTGTAGTTAGGCTTCCTGAGAATAATTGGGAAGCAATATGCATTTATAGAAATAAACTAATTTTTTTGTTGTTCATATAAGGGAGTATAGTTTTTTTTTTTTCTGAAATTGATTCAGATATAGATTTTTCCCTCCTGCTTGGAAGCCTACTTGTGTTTTGAACAAGCAGAAAGAATGGCATGATGATGTCTAATGGAACCCTTGAAAGCAATTCTGTAGCTGTTATCCAACTCAGCTGGCCCATTGAGAACTGAGAAGATGGAGGACATGAGTTTGATGTTTCATAGTAGGACCAATTTGCGATAAATTGAAGTAGTATTTTAGGAACGCAGGTTTGCTTGCCAAATTTCAACTCAGTAAACATTAAGCCATTCATTGCACTTGTTAAAAATGAGATTTGGATTCCTGGAAGCAGTATCTACAATATCATCTTGAAATTAGGGACACAGACATGTTGACAATAACGTAAGTGTTCATTAAGATAGTTGGATGTGCTTCATGAATATGTAACACAGATGTACACACAGAGAATGGTGTTCAAATGGCTGCAAATTTATGTAAGTTGCTCTAAAAATAGTCTAAATTTGGCCTCTAGCAATTAAATATTAACAGGGATAAATAATAGCAATCACTTTAATTGTTTTAGCAATTTAATGCTTTTTTTAAAATGGCTAGTATGACCTACTTCCCCTTGGCCAAAGGATAAGGATAAATGCGTATTTTTACATCTCCTTTCAACTGTAACAGTTGTTTCCTGTGCCACAAGCCTCATCTTCTTAGCACACTTCTATTTTATCGAAAACTACTTTCATGCTAGCTGTAAAGCTAGGACAAAACGCCTATGGAAGTCTTCATTTACTTACATTGTTTCCCTAGATATTGCTGTTGTCAGATATTAAGAGACACGATAATATTAAGTATCAGCCAAACGGGGAGGGTCGTGTAAGGTGTAAGAGGCAAAGAACAAAAGTCTATCATGCCATTCATTCTGTGTTCTGATATATGGTCACAAGAAAAATCCAGAACCATCCTGAACATGTTGATTTGCAATAATACACCATGTGGATTCTGTACAATAGCAAAGTGTCTACACTACACAGACCATGTTTACAAAGTGACACTAGCATAAATAACACTGGAAATGGAATTGCAAGTAAAGACATGCTATATCACTGTTGGTGTACACATATTCTTTACTTAAAGGAAATTTGGATTATTTTCTGCTTTATTTACTGATCCATCAAGAAAGATCTAAGAAACATTAGTTGACAAAAGTTTTACTTGAAAAACATGTCATTTACTCTATATTTGGTATCACATTAACATAAGGGGCTATAATAAATCCATTCAAACACCATAAGAGTCTTGTTGCCAAATAGCCCGTATTATTGTGACAGGTGTTTCATTTAATTGATTGCAGGGATAAAACAATCATAGAATCATAGAATAGTGTGAGTTAGAAGGGGCCTTTAAAGGTCATCTAGTCCAACCCCACTGCAAGGAGCAGGGACATCTTCACCTAGATCAGACTGCTCAGAGCCCCATCCAACCTGGCCTTGAATGTTTCCAGGGCTGGGGCATCTCCCACCTCTCTGGGCAACCTACTCCAGTGCCTCACCACCCTCATTGTAAAAAATTTCTTCTTTATGTCTACTTTAAATCTGCCTCCTTCTAGTTTAAAACCAATATCCCTTGTCCTGTCACAACAGGCCCTGCTAAATAGTTTGTCCCCATCTTTCTATAAGCTTTCTTAAAGTATTGGAAGGCTGCAATAAGGCCTCGGCAGAGCCTTGTTTTCTCCAGGCTGAACAGCCCCAACTCTCTCAGCCTGTCCTCACAGGAGAGGTGCTCCAGCCCTCTGATCATCTTTGTGGCCCCTCCCTGGACTTGCTCCAAAAGGTCCACGTTGTTCTTATGTTAGGGGCAAAACATTAAAACACTATGGTAGGCAGTAGGGTTGGTTAAGGCAATGTATCTAATCTGGATTTGTTTTCTTGTGTGTTTCTAAATATATATTAAAGATAGTTCCTAAATTTATGTAAGTAAATTTTCTCTTTCAACGCAAGGTTAAAAAATTGGATTTTCAATTCCAATTTCAATTCCAGTTCCAAAATCCAGAACACAAGGTTCTGGATCAAGGTTTAAAAATTAAAATTTATGTTACATTATGACAATTAAAATTTATTCTAAAGTTTTAAAGAGTGTTTAAGCAAAGAGACATCATCCAATGAAATTGTTACTTGCTGCAACATTTTTTTTTAAATATATTTATTTCTTTCTCCATCACTTTTTTCATTTGGACAGATTCAAAATGGAATTCTGACTCAGCTGAAATAATTACTTTTAGAGGTTTTGGGAAAGAGACTTTCACCCATTAACCTATACATAGGTAGCCCCAAAGGTCTGAATATGTATTTGGAGTGAATTTACTGCTGCTTTGTGTAGTGATAGTGCCAAGAACTAGCTACTAGATGTTGCCTTATGTGCAGTCTTAACAAGTGGCAGTAAGATGACGAAATGCTGTACAAAAAGCAATTCAAAAGCAGAAAGAACATAGTTCCTTGGGGTAATATAGAAATAGTATTATGTAGAATATTAGAATATTATTCTTTACAAATAGAAGGGCGTATGATGTGTTAATTCTAAATGGAGCCATTCAAAGTCATACGTATTACACAATACTTTTTTCCTTCCTTGTGTATGTAATCATATTTAAAGAGAAGATATCTCTCTGATGTTGACCACTAAAGAAAATGTCTATATTTGGGAATAAGCCTTTTATGCAAACAGGAATTAATAGAATCCTTCCTATCGCAAACATGTCTAATTCAATAATTCACCCTACTGTCTGTATAATGAATCACGTAACAATGACCAATTTTCACCTGATTACAGATTTGTGTGAACTGGGAGTGGCATATGGAAATCCTTGCTTGTTTTATTTCTTTTGCAAAATGTTGACTTCTCTCAGTTGATGGATGTTATTACTGTCTTGCCTGGCTTTTTTTTTTAAAGAGATTGAAAATTTTCTTCCTTTTGAAAATTATCCCCTAAGTGGAATAGGAGCAGATTTAGGAAAAAGAGGAATGTAAAATCTGGTTCTGGCTTGTAAGTGGAAAGAGGGACATGATTTTCCACCCTTTTCTTTGTTGTTTCCAAGTCCATTTGTATAATCTGCTATCAATTTGGGATGTCCCACAGTTCAGGCAAAATTATTTTCAGTGCATCTTTAAACACTTATCAATGCAATATTGAAGGTTCCGAGATAGCAGTGCAAAGATTACCAGTAATTTTAAGAACAATGGCACCATGACTAAGCAGCAAATCATGATTTTCAAAAGGTCATTCAACACAATTGAGTTCTGCTACCTTACATCACAACACATACAGGATGTTATTACTGAGAATACTAGATGACATTCAAAGCAAAGACTTGCTATAAAGGGAGTACTATGACAGCTATTTTCAGTATCTTGCCATTTAGTTCTATCAGTGATGAGCTGCACGGTATCACAGGACATGCTTTGCTTGTTTGAGCTGGAAACCTGATTCTAAAAGTATCTGAAAATAAAATAAAATAAAGTATCATTAAATTTGTTGCAGAACTGTATTTAATTTCAAGTTTAAGAAATTGGTGTTTCTTGGCTGGAATTAGACATAACTTACTGTTCTTTACTATCTCATTTTAACTTTTGTATTTCAGTACATGAAGCTGAGTAGAACAATTTTGTAACTCTCCCAAAGTGCAGTCAGCCAGATTCAAGACAGAATAATATAGAGAAAATAAGAGAAAATGAGGGTAATAGAAGTGTTATCTATTTATGTAGGCTATCACCTTCCACTTTTCATAATTTTGAGTAAGTTCTTATTGCATCATTATTTCTATAAATAAAAAATGCAAAATAAATTTCAGATATCTTCTGTCTTATATTCTGATATTTGAATTTAGCATAAGCATTTATGGAGAGTGGAAGGTGTATTTTAAAGAAACAAGCATTTAGTGATTTCGTTATGGTAGTAATGTAATGTATAACAAAATATGATGGAACAATGCAAAAATACCCAAACCACTGGGTGAGCGGATGAAGGATGACATCTCCAGCAGAACAAAAAGAATGAAATCAGAAAAGAAAAAGAAGCATAGGATCTACCGACTTTTGTAGAGAAAGCTGACAGAAATTTCGCAGGTCTGTGGTTTGCAAGGAGACAATCTTGTCTAGAAAGCTTAAATATCTGTTGAATAATAATTATGATCAGAGATCATCAGTAACTTTCTAAGAGTATCAGCTTGGGCAAAAAAGGAAGAGTAGGCATAATTTGTTTGTACTGGGTTGAAAGAAGCATGGAAGAAGCAAGCATCGAAGAAGCAAGCATGGAAGACATGAGACCTGCAAGGGAAGGTTTGGGACTTAGAGAAAGGTGAAAGCTGGGGATAATAGGGAAGGCAAAATGGAGACTTGGCTCATCTCTTATGTGTAAGAAATATTTGTGCCTGTTGCCAATTTTATGCTGTAGAAATTATTATTAAATGGAAGAGGCATTGAGATCTGATACCTACCTTTTTTTTTTTTTTTTTTTTTTTTTTTATATACAGCATATTTCAGTCTCAGGGATTAAAACTAGTTCATGGACAATACTTATGGAGAATAAAAGAGTAGACAAAAACCTGCTTTGAAGTTTTTTCTTCTTAAAAGAATATGATCTGGCATTACTTTCTCCATGAAGCATCCTGACAATATACTGTGAATCTTATCTGGGACTCAAGGAAGTCTTTCAGTTTTCATATCTGCCATATCTGTTTTCATCGCCATCTCAGTTTTCATCTCTTTTCTGTTACTGTCAGCGAAAGAGGTAAAAATGTCTGCTGTGATCGTGTTTTGTGAAATGGTCTGGAACCACACAGCTACTTCACATGTATTAAAATAAAAGAAGTTAATCTAATTTTATTTTTAATCTGTTCCACCAAAATTAACAAGCAATTAATGTATTTTTTTTTAAAAAGTGTTTTCTATGTCATTACCCAAGCTGAAATCTGTTTCCAATATTAAAACCGTTTCTTCATAAATTATTAGAATTTCTAAAGAAATAGGACATGTATGGCACATCTAGTTCATCTGTCATGGAGCTATTGCAGAATCATAATATGTAACAAATCTATCCAGAAAGTCCTATGCTTACAGAAATAGCAGAGCTCTACAAAACTGCATTTGTCCTGTTAGTTTCTGATGCCTTGTCAAATCTGCATCATTATTAATGGATGCAAGACAAATATGTATTTATCATTTGTTTTGAAGTCGGTAAAAAAAAAAGTTGAAAATTAAAACAAACATTGTAATTTTTCAAGTATTCAGATCTTCAAAACATTTGGGTAGATTTGCAGTTGAGTTATTTGGTAAAATACATTATAAAGTATTCAATACTAGATTCTTAATGGATATATAAATAAATTTTGTTTAACTAATAACCCATATTTTAGGTTCCATTTTGTCAGAAATTCAGCTAAAAGAAGATATTAGATCTTATGCAAATCTCTGGAGGCACAAGACACTTTTGTATTTATTTTTTTCCACTGAGCATACAACTGGAAAAAAAAAGGGAAACCGGTACTAAACTAAAATATAGACTTTTTGTTTGTTTGTTTTAATAGGGATTTGTATGATAATTGGGAGCCTATGCATTTTCTCCAGTTGCTTTCTTACAGAAAAGAAATAGGTACAATAAAATAATGGAGAGTACACAGAGGAGAGAGAGACAGCAAAATTCTAAGACTAATAAGTTGTAAGGAAAACTGTTAACATCAGCAAGAATTTAACAATCACAAGTAGGATTAAAAACTTCTGTATGGAGACTTGTTTTTTTTCCTGCTGAAGCCAGTTTAGTCCATTGATTTGGCCAAAGGTAACTGTTAGGGACTTCTTTGCTCAGGAAAATCTCCACTATGACACCAATTGATTGTGATGTTTCCAGTATAAATACAAAAGGGAGGAAAAAGGGTGCCTGGAGGTATGTTTGGATCATAAATATGAAGGTGGGTTTTGTAGAGTAACTTACAAATATCTACAAGAAAATCCCCTTAATTCTTTGATTTTGTCATAGAAAAAAAAAGGGGATCAGAATTGCTAAGTAAACGAAACTGAAAACAAAAGTATGGGGAAGAAAAAGATAACCTCTATGAGTATTATGGGTTATTGTAACAAAAGGTTTTAAACTTATCTGTTGCTAGCTATCTGTACAAAAACCACAAGACCTATCACAGATTTGAGTTTTATTTAAGATTAGTACTACATCATATTCTTAAAATTTCCCTTCTCAGGGAAATGTATTTCTTAATCTTGAACTTCTCTGAGAAAGGATATTATATTTTTGTAGAAACCGTGTGTCTATGACACAAAAGGAAGACCCAGAGTTACCGTCTCTGTCATGCATATGTTGTACTGATAATTCATGCTACAGAGCAATGGGTTCTTAGAACCATATACTACTATGCATAATTATATATAATACATTCTTTGCAACATGTTGTTAATAGCTATCTAATTGCAGCAATGCATTGTGGGTTTGAGTTTGGATCCTTGCAGTCTATAACAGCCTGTAGAAGGAAGTAATACCACAACTGTGATAGCACAGTTTTGTGCCTTGTAGGTTCCTGGTGTACAATTGTACTCTAACAAAACATCTGCTGGGAAAACACAGGCATAGAAGGAGATTCAGATTTGAGATATTTTATTAGGATACCAAAGTTTGCCTCTGTTCTGCCAGAATGAACTTTTATTCTGACTTGCCCCCAAATTTCATTATCACCTCCAAATACACAGAAATGCCCATAGCATATGAATCAAGTGCTTCTTGATTCATATTTTAAAAATTTGTTAATACTGAGGGTCTAATGGAGGTCTGCTCCTGCTATGTTGGGACTAAGGAAGTGAAAAATGGGAAAAGAAAGCATAATTTTGCTCCTCCACACTAAAGAACAAATATTTTCCCAGTCTTTGACTCCTTTCAGAGCTGTCTTAGAGCTCCCAGGAAGGTGTATAAATGAGATTATTCACATCTGGATGCATGAGGCCATACTACTCAGTATGGAACATGCTAGGTGTACAAAAAGAATTACAGAACAGAACTGATGGCAGCAAATGGAGGCCAGATCTGACAACTCAGAAAAAGGAAAAGACTAAGTTTCTGTACTGTCTCATTTCTTCTAACGTATAGCAGATCTTTCTAAAAAATGTTTTCATGGAATATGATGACAGGCAAAATGGTAGGGGAAAAAAAAAAGTGATAACTATGCTATGAGAAGAGATTTGTGTGAAAAGGTGAAAATCACAGGCCAGTCCAGTGATGTGCTTTAGCTAGTACCATCAGTGAAAGTGGTTATCATTATGGACAGCAGCAAAAGGTGGACTTGGTAACAACGAATGAGAGCAGACAGACATATAAAGACAATTAACTTGTGATGAGGATTTTAAATGCTGTTTACATTGTTCTGAAAATTCACGGACATTTCTGAAATGTATAGTCCTTATAATATTCTGAAAGAGGTTGAATAATTACTTTAAAGATTCTCTTCATTATGAACAGATGTCAGCTTCTATTTCAGGCTAAAAAACATCAGTATTAGCAAATCTTTCGCAATTACTAGAGAACACCGAATTTAAAACACACATCTGGCATGACCAAGTGACTTGAATAACTGAAAGGAGACTTTTCATATTGATGTTATATTTTAATCAACCTTTCAGTCTGAAGATTTGTCTTTATTTATCAGCTATGGTAAAAATGTAGCAAGGATGCAATGTAAGTGGTTTTTTTTTTTTTAACAGAAAGAGAGGAAACAAAAGCTATAGTCTTTATTTTGGAAATTTTGGGCTGTGGGAAGAAAATGTCCAATTCATATGAGATATATTTTGATTTTTTATTGAGTAGGATGGCATAGAAAACAGGGTCTACTTACGGAACAGACTGTTAAATAGGAAGAATATATTTCTATTTTAAAAGGATGATAGTGTAGGCTTTTTCCAGGTCATTCTACTGGATACCAATGTTCTGACTCATGCAATCTTTGGCCTTTACAAACTGCTCCATAGTTTATTTTTATGGCATGCTTAGCAAATATTCTGGCCAAAGAATCTCTGCCTCTCATTCTAAACTTGGCTACTTTTCCCTCTTCCACAAGGACTAGCAGCATGTACCTAGACTCTCCAGAATCTTAAATACATGACTATTCCAACTATTTCTGTTGGAGTTTTAACTTTTCAGTTTGCCTATCTAGGAGCACATGACTGAAAAAAAATAACAACAAAAAACCCCTCCACAAAAAAAAAATTCCAAGAAAAAGCCATTAATGTGTCAGATTCTGAGTATTTTTTTTATGATATATACACAGTTTTTGTCAAAATAAGAAGCTTCACAGTAATGATCCTGCTTCAATGATATTACTTTTCACAAGCATTTAATGGGCACAGGTCTCAGACCTTTTCCTGCCAGCTCAGGAAGAAAAATCTCTTTTTTCTATTTTGTAAAAAAATTTTGCTGCTTTTCCAGGTAAATGGAGTTTCCATCAGCTACTGATGCATGTATCTCCTCTTTTGTTTATTGGCACAACTCCTTTATTGTTCTATGAGTTTCACCAATCCTTCCAAATTTCTGTGATTTTCACAGTTGAATACCTGCACCTTTGATTCTGTCTTCTGATCTGGCCAGACCTTTCCACTCCAATAACCTGATATTTCAGTACCATTGTCCACTCTACTGTCTGGCTTATGAGAGATGAACATCTGGCACATCTGTGAACAGAGGTAACCATTCGTATAATGGTCTAATACAACTTTCAGGTCCTGGGTGCACTGATAGGCCTCATCAGCCCTGAGCAACCTTCTGCCCTGAGGTGTCCACCTATGTCTGCTAATGGGCCCCGGAGCCCCATTTCAGCTCAGCCCAAGGCCATCAGTCACTGTCAAGCTAGTCATTTCAGTGTCAGTCTTCAGCTCCATTCTTGGATTGTCTGGATTTCCTGGATTGACCTTGGACCTGGCTTGTGATCTTCTGTTTGCCTGTTGATTACTGAACTGTCAGAAGGGCCTGTTGCTGTCAGCAGGACCTGTTGCTGTCAGCATCCTACTCTGCTCACCTGGCTTGGGATTGCACCACAATGGTGATCTGAATCCTTCTGCCCTGGGTGGCCTCTCAGGGGCAGGCTGAACTCTCCAATCATCCTTGCAAATTCCTCAATGGTGGCTTGAGCCCTCTGCCCACCCCATGACCTGACAATGGACCCCTGGCAGTACCTGCCTAGATCCCACGGTGTTTGAGGACTGATCCATGGTGACTCCAACCCACAGAGTCCCATGAGTCCCTGAAACAGACCCATGTGGACTCTTGACATGTCCTGGGATCCAGCTGAACTTGTGCATATCCCTTCTATGACCATAGCATTTCATAATCAAGTGCCTCCAGAGCTGTGTAAGGCATGAGGATAAATATTGCTGAAAGGAGCAGCTAGTGCCAGGGCCCCAAACATGTTCCTTTTCCTGGGGGTATGGCAGTGGGGCCCAGAGCCAGTACAGGCGAGAGCTGCCCCTTTTGCTCTGGCAGCACTGCAGGGGGGCCTGTGCCTGGGCTGACACTCATCCCATGGGAGCTGCTTTAGACTAAGGCTCTAGTACTGGGCCCCACTGGAGCTCCTGTTCCCACCATCTTGCAGCTGGGCCACTGCCTGGCCCTAGGTCTGCTGGTCTGGACTTGGATTCCAAGTTGTAGGATGACTTCCTGGCCTGACCCCCACCTGCCTTATTACTGCAGACCTACAGTGACCTGGTGGTGGCACTGTGCCTATGTTTACTGTCACCATGCCTAATCCTGACTTGCTAACTGGTGTTCCTGCCTAGAGCTCAGAGCTGCCTTGCCGATAAAGAATTGCCTGGCAGTCTGGGGTCTCAGTTGAAGCTGGCTTTTCCTCCAGTGCTGGGCTGCTCTGCTCTGTCACTGAGGGTAGTCAAATAGTTCCTGGCTGGTCAAGTCCCTCCCTGCTGGCCCCTTTGGAGATCCTCTGCCACTCGTGGCATCCTGTGCCTTAGGGAGCAGTTGGGCTGCCCTGTGACAGTACAAAAACAACTTTCTAATTGGAATAAGAATATGCACAGCTCCTGTGGATGGCTTACTCAAATAATGAAATCTTTTAATTTATTTGTCTCTTTTGGTTTTCTTCTATGTAACAAACTTACTCTTGGAAAAGTGTGTAGTTGATCAGGATTATATTTCCCTGACCTTCAAAGTTTTAGTGTTTTAACAAACACCTCTTTTTTTTTTTTTTTACAGAGACAAGATCCTTAGAATAACAAGTCTTAGAACATTTTTTTATTGAAAGATAATGAATGACTTACAAAATCCAACAAAGAATGGAACTTTTTTGTCTGAAGAGTTTGACCTTCTTTCAGATTTTGAGTTTCCCAATAGAATTTCCTTGCTGCCAAATGCCGATACATTAATCAATATACCAATATGACCCATGATTATGATATTAATTAAAATTTTAAAAAATATGATATCATCCTTTTTTATTGTGCTTGTGATGGTTTAGCCTGAATCACCACACAGTTTCTCGCTCACCCTCCCCCTCCCAGGCGGGATGGGGGAGAGAATTGGGAAGGAAGGAGAACTCGTGAGTTGAGATAACGACAATTTACTAAAATAACGAAGGAAAACTACAATAATAACAGAATATAAGGATATTAAAATATACAAGGTAAACAATGTATGTTTTCTCACCACCCGATGTCCCAATGACTGATACAGCCCGTCCCGAGCAGCGATCACGGAAACAAAACCGAGCGGCAAGCAAAGGAGCAAAAAGGGAGCCAGCAAGG
>WHYT01017275.1:13279-48795 GCA_009806455.1 Tetrax tetrax | reverse complement strand
AAAACGACATAATGAATTAATTAAAACACTAGAAACACTACTGGACAGAATAACCTAATCAAAATTCATAAGAATTCTATTTTACAAAAAAAAAAAACCAAAAAACCAGAGACAAATAAAGGTTTGGTTTTTTTTTTTTTTCACTTTAAATAAACTAGAATAACTAAGTGCAAGCCCTGACTCCTTGATTTTTCTGCCAACTTGTGTACAGCATGATGAAATAAAAAGAAACCTCTACCAAGAGAACAGAGGTATGATTTCACCCATTTTGCTGAATTTTGTTTTACTGGATTTAAAAGTTAATTTAAAGCTTTGATGCTTAAACTGAGCATTAAAAAGAACTGGAATCAGTAGAAGGGAAAAGGCACAGCAGGGTTATTATTTATCATAATCTTTGTTCTGCTTTATAATCTGAAATCTAATGTTCATGTTAATTTCCCTCAGTAATTTGTACATGTACATATATTAAGCTATATTCCTAGCCAAAGAACTTACAGTTATTTGAAATAAAATCTAGCTGTTTTTCAAAATATTGTCTTCAAAAGTGCAAGCTAAAACTTTCAAGCATATTTTTTTTTGCCCACTATGTGACTATAAAGAATCAGAACTAACAAAATACCATAAAACTTTATGACAGGAGGTAAGATCACAGAAAGCGGGAAAATGGCATTTTAGAAGATTTGATTCCCTGTGTAACTTTTCCCCCCCTTATTATTAATCCGAATTTATGTGCTTCATACATTGTATTAATAATCAAGATGATTCTTAATAATTTTATAGGTGATGTTTTTATTCCCCTCCCCTATATAAACAGAAATTATTGACAGAGAAGGCACGCTCCGCCAAAGCTTTCGCTTTGTCCTTGTGAAAATGGCTAACAAGGGAATAAGGATAAGAAACACAGAGAAAGGATAGGAAAATAAAGTTTTGATAAAAATACCACATGTACTAAAACCTCACTTATTTTTCAGAGTGAAAACTGATTTTAGTTTTGAGAACGATTTTTTTTTTTTTTCTTCAAAGAAGTCAGTCTTTCCTGGGTGTTATAATTTATCTTGGACTGTAGTGGATTGACAATTTCACTATAAAGACAAGAAATAATCTTAATGATGGAACACAAAATGTATGATTAAGCAGGATTTCTGATTAAAACATCTAGTTCTGTGTGAGGGATTTCAGTGATGGTCCGTGTAGGGTCACTGTGGGAAGTTACAAGCTGCACACAGCTGTGAGAACGCGACCTTGGAGAGGGGAGCTAGGAGGGTTGTTGTCTCAGAGAGGGGAGCTAGGAGGGTTGTTAATGAGCAGGATGTTGCTGCTATCTGGGAACCGCTGTTAGCCAGCAGGGCACGTACTTGGCAGGCCTTGCTGCATGCGCTGGCCACGCGTGCACCAACACCTGGTCAGTACTCTGCCACTGAATCTGCTGAGGGGATAAACAGAGGTGGCTCGGGGCAGAGGGAGAGAGAAAGGACCCAGAGCACACTCTGTGAATAATAGGGGATGCCCTGAAGGTGCTGTGCCTACCTCCCTTCTCTGCTCTGACCCTGCTGATCATCATCCTCCTGCTCAGCGGTGTCTCTGGCTTAGTTGGGTTGGTAAGACTCTCACAAAGGGAAAACAATACACTGGTAATTGCTTGTTCTGGGAACTGTAACTGATTATGTAAGGCTATAATAGAGCAATAAATACTGTTGTTCTTTTAAATATCATACATTGGGTGAACTTTGTGCATAGGAATACTATGATCCGGGTACAAGTTCAAACAAACAAATAAAAAATCTAGACCAAGATAGAAACAATAGTGTAAAATTTCAATATTTAACACTATTTGGATACCCTTTGGCAGTTCACTCTTTCCTCTTGAACTCAATTACAGATATAGGTCTTTGTTTTATACTGTCACAGTGTCGCTCAAGATTTGATGCATTAAAATTAGAATTTTTGGAAGCTTGTCAGCTTTTCTAGAAATCACAAGACACAAATGACAAGCGAAGTACTTCATTCAACATACCTTCATTTTGCATATCCTACTTATGCCATCTACACTCGACAAAGCTGGAGTTTCCATGGGCAAACAATGTTGTATTTAACACGATTGCTCCTTTGATCCACAATAGCATTTCTGTAGCTTTTAAAATAACTACAAAAAAGAAAAAGACTCCAAGTTCTTGATACTGCTTGACATTTTTTTTCTTGCCCACAATCCTTATCTTGAAGTTCCCATATTGTGATATTTTTTTCTCAATAAGAAAATTGTTTTTTTTGCTTGATGCTCCTATGTACCTATTTTCTGAAGTATCTTGCTTGTAGAAACACAAGCTGAACTAAATGTTGCAAAGGGGAGGACAAGAGTAGTTAGAATTGTGAAACATTTAGTTCAGGGACACTCACAGGTCCTCCCTTCTCAAAAGTTGTCTTTTATACTGCTCTGTGTTTTGAAATTACTGAACATGCCCTCTCTTTTGGTTCAGTATCTTTGCGAGCATGTTACTATGCTTTGGTATAGTAATGTCAATTTATTTAATACATCTTTAAAGCTGCTACTGAATTAAAAAAAAAAACAAAACCAACTAAAAAAACTCATTTTCTGAAATAATATTTTTTAGATTCACTACAATTTAACAGAAAATCTGCTTCAAAAAGGTCTAAAGAACTGCACTTTCCAAATGTGATACCATCCAACTGTCATTCAGCTCATTTCCTCATTAAATATGAAGTCTTTAAATGCACAATATCTTACTGATTAGATTTTGTTTTTAAAGAGATGATCTTTCTGGTTATCTTCAGCTCTGAACAAATTGTTCTTAGCTTTCCAAGATTTCGTTGCAAAAAGCTCCCATTAAAAATACTGTAAAATAGTTAAAACCAATAACTAAAGCAAGTATAGATAACTAATACATTTTTAACATTAAGCTTAATGAATTAGTTAAGGCAAAATGGAAGGCTTACATTCCCTAGTAAGTTTTAAGTCTTTCAGAGATTGTATAAACATGTTGGTATATTTTACAAGTAAATGCACTAATGGGCTTTCACTTTGTCCCTGTCTGACAAAAATAAGAAATATTCTGGATTATCGTTATTTCTAATTCAACTTGAGTAATACAATATGCAAGAAAAATCAAATATCTGTCTCTATATTGTCTGAACTCCAAGGTAATAAACATCTTAAAACTCTGCAAAGATGCAAGGTAGTTCCATCATGACCTCATGCTGTATGAATAAGTAGGTATGAAATTACCATAGAAACTAACTTCTAATGTGGTAAATTATCTCTTCTTGACGTTTCAAGTTGGTGATAGATGTTCTCCAAAGATGTTCTAATTGAACACAGTAATATAGAGTTAACTGGCTAGAACTATACAGCCCATCAAGACTGTGTGATTTAATGGCCATTTTGGCCTTTTTACTAGGGTATGCTACATATGTGGTATACTACAAGAAGTGATAGTGACAGTATACGTATCAAATGGCCCTGCACTGTGAGAGAATTCACCTTTTCATAGTAGATGTTGAAAGGAGCCAATAGCTAATATTTTAAAAGGTTTTCTTATGACTACAATCCTAGTACTGTTTGTTTTAGCCCTGTTTACCCGCAGGGTTATCTCAAACAAATTTGTCAATAGATCTCCATGCTTTTTTTAAAGGAGCTCGTATGTCTACCTAAGCAGAAGAAAACAAAAATATACTTTATTATGTTTCCTAACTATTTTCTCACTCTGTCTGTATAACCAAAAAGGAAAATCCACTTTAAAAATCAAGATTAATAATGGTAGATATTATGATGGTTCTGTAAATAATTATGTTTATAAAGACTTATTGTTTCAAACGAGTTTTTAAATCCATGACTACACATCCATCTAAAAATTCATATATGGATTAAACTGTGGATTAGCCCAATAGACCTAGTAAGCATATTTCCATTCTCTTTAGAACAACTGGGTTATAAATAGCAGAAAAATAATGAAGGATTTGCTGCTTCAGCATAGCTCTGCATTTTCCAAAAGTTTTCCTTTTTCTTACAGAGAACTTAGAAGAATGGAAATAATTAAACTAAAATATGGAGGAACAATGTAGCTACTTTGATACAACTGTATTGCTCCTTCATAGCAGAAAATCAAATGGAAGTAAGAGTTTTGAGTTTTGATTGTGATCTTTGGAGTTTTATGCTTCAGTTTTCCTGGTCTTTTTGTCCCACTTTCTTCTTTATCACACATAACAGGAAAACAATCCTCTTTCCCCCCCACCTGCACTTTTAAATATCTATAGGCTAAATTCTCATCTCCCATAGTAAATCAGACTTCTTGATGCCTGTAGCATTTGTCTAAAGAAATTAATCCTTTAGTGGGAGCTAAAAAAATCTAACGCCAAAGTTTATCCTGATTCTCAGCGAACCAGAGGATGGTGGCATAGATGTAAGGATAGCCAGCCATGAGCCATACTCTTGTGTTAGAGCAAAAGGTTCTGGTAGTGCTTGTGGGGAAGATACTCTGGAATGTGACTTATTGTTGAAACAAGGGTCAATATATGGCTTGCTGCCAATAGCTAGAAAGTTCTAGACAAGCAACAAAGATCTTCACTACATTTAAATGTGATTAAGCTATTCTTTTCCACATACACATGTACTGTACTATCTGATGTAATAGATGGTCCTGTTCAGTCATTCTCTATAAAGTGCAAGATGCTCCTACTTGCTCAAATAGAAAAGGGATCTGGCAGTAATATTCCAGAAGGAAAGCCTTCTAGATGGTAGAAGATAGAGAATAGAGGAGAAGGAAGTACTTGTTTCACATCATATTAAATTCTTTTTTTTTCTCCATCTCCATTGGTACTTTCTCACAATCTCCTTCTCCAAAACTATTGTAGCTCTACCAAGATAAGTGCAAATGGGAAGCAAACCCAAGTTTTATACCCTACTAAATTCATTTGCCTGAGATTCACTTGCCTTATGTGGAAAAAACAGGGAAGTGAAAACTAACACAGATTAATTTAAAAGCTACCTTACCATGAGGCCAAATTCCTTTTATACTTAGAACAAGCACAACCACACTTCCTTGATTTATTATGTTGTTAAAGATGGAGAAATGAATTTATGCAGTAAAGTTGGTACATATTTTTAAAAAATAAAATGAAAACACTGTTGCATCGCACAGTTAAAACCCACAAAGTCTAGAATTTTTTATAAGATGTTGGATATCTATACTCTTATAACTAGCACAAGTTCTCTTTTGGAATAAGGGACTTTTAGAAATCTTTCTGAATGCACAAGACAAACTTAAAAAAAAGTCAGAAACTAGAGAAAATGTCATGAGACAATATTTTTTTTTCCCCATCAGGTTATAGACTCATGCACTTAAGATGCACTATTAAAAACTCTCAAAATATCTGCATATTAAGAAAAATGCATTTTCCTCCTAGTTCAATCTTATATACACTTCACAAGTTTTTCCTCATCTCTTCCCGTACCAAACATATTCATCTTGATAAGCAAGTGTGAAGTATATGCTTTAGCCAACCTAAGACTTATGTATGAACTTACAAACTGGTCATATCTATCTTCTATCCAGCTACCAGCTTCCTCATACTTGAAGGAATATACATTTTTGACTCCTATCTCTTTGACAAACACGGTCAACTCTCACCAACAGATTCAAGATTTCTTTTGCTGGGTGCCAGGGTGGTGCAGGGGGGAAGACCATGCTATTTGCTTCTCTCAATGAGTCCCAAAACCTCAATTCCTTTAAAAAATCAGGCTACAATGCACCCAAAATCCTTATTTTCTGAAAGCAAACAGGAAGAAGTAGAAGACAAAAACCTCAAATTCTCAAACTGTCTTTAAATCATGAAGTAAATCATAAATGCTACTCTATGTTTTCTTTTTTGTTTTTGTTTTTTTTTTTTTTTAGTAGTGCTGATGATGTCCACATGCTCTTTGCCACAAGTTCATTAGAAATGCTACGATGTAAACAGCTCATGACATACATCTCTCCTATGACAAACTACTTAATGTCATTTGGGGCTCAGAATAGTTTTTGTAACAGACTGATTATGGGTTTAGCAGAATCAAGATTTGAAAAGTATGTAAATTAGTTATTTAAATGAGCAGCCTTTTATTTATGGAAAAGCATCCTAGCTATTAAATTGATACATTTGTTCGTAAATGGGTAAGCAAGTAACTATAGTTTCACAATCCTCAGTTTAATAGAGCTACTGAGCTAACAAAAGGCAATTCTTCAATGTTTATAAAAACATATTCACAGTTGCAATCTTTCTCTTGAGGCATTATGGTTAAGTATTCAGATAATTCATAATTTATGGCAGTAGGGTTTGAAAGCCAGCTACCTAACTGGCAATAAAAACCTTACTGTCAAAGTGCTTACTTTTCCTGACAACCATTGGGTTTTATTATTTTCTTCTAATGTGTTTCAAATGTATTTATCAGGTTTTCCAAAGAGAACACTGATTTTAAATGTAACTTGTGCTTCCTCCTACTGATGGCTAGAAGCAGGAGGCTTTGTTCAAAGTAATTGGCCTGTCTGAGAGCTGACTTAGAACACGTGAAAATATATTACATAAGAACAGAGACATAAATTCAATGGGCTTATATTTTTTTTTGTCTCAAAAAACCACATGGAAAGGAGAGATACTCTGTACTGATGAGGAGTTTTAACTCTTTATTGCACTCACCACTCTCTCATGCTACAGCATGGCAGCAGACTGGGCAGAATTAATTGTGTGGAATCCTTTCAGAAAACCAAGATCTATATGAACTTAATTCGGATGCTAAGGACACATGAATGGTATATAAATCCCCAGCTTTAAAGAGAGATTTGTCTGTTTTCCATTGCACAGATCCCTTTGCAGCACTAGTAACAACATTATTGCCAGCTATGTTTTTATTATAATTACTAATCACATGAAAGTACCATTCTTTAATTATATCATAGCCAGAATATTTGAGTTATTCACATTCAATAAACTCATATCACTAAATATAATTGTCATGGGAAATGTACTGGACAGAACGCATTCAAGATAAAAGTAAAAATTTTGTTTTCAGATTACTAAGCCACAAACTGTCCCTAATCTTAACAAGAGAAAAAAAAAAATTAATTGAGCTGGTGAAAGAACAAGCCAATAATAAAACCAAAAGTGGCAATATAGTGGCCCTCCTCTGCTCTAAATTCGTATTCAGAAGAGTTCCTTACTTTCCGTTCTGTTCTCATTTCTCAAGATCAATGATAGTTGGTCTGTCACAGGACAGAACATAACACAAGGCCTAACAGGAAAGAGCATGTGAGATAATTTGCATCCTAATAAAACATACTAACAATTCAAGATTTAGATATAACAGCTTTACTTCAATAATAAACACTTAGGGCTTCTTTAATATTAGTCAAGCTTTACTGAGAGGAGGGAAGAGCTTCTAGCTGGGCACAGGGATGTAGTTTATTTCTTGCCAAGCTGCTATCGGAGCTTCAGAATTGGTCAGAATGCAGCAATATCAATCATGAATCTATAAAAACCTCAAAGTCAGAGATTCAGAAAGCACTTAAATAAACCGCATCATGTTTTTGCATATAATACTTTATTTGTACAGGTTTTATAGACTCCAGTAACTAAAATGAAACTGTGACTGCCATCAGTGTAATATTTCACTCACTTACTAAAGTACTTAATAAGTACAGCAGTCCATTTCAATGAAAGACAGACTGCATTCATTAAGGAATTTTATGAAGGTTTCTTGCTCTATTCAGAGCACTTACATTTTTTTCACACAGAAGAAAAGAATTCTAAACAAAATGGTTACATAAAAATAATCCATCCTACCAGCCAAAGTTTGAATCTGTGTATTAAATTGCTTAGAAACTGATCTCAAAATACATACTTCACATAAAGACAATGATTCAGAAAGGATGGGTCTTCCTTCTTCAATAAAAAGAACTTTGTAATGCAGAGACAAGGTACAATTGTCTTCTACTTAGCAGTATCTCATATGTGTTCACTTATTTAGATTGTTACATCTTCTATGAAAAGATATTTAAATGCCTACAAAAGTAAAGTGCAGAAGCATTATTGTCAATTATACAGAATTATATATCTCTGCTATATATCTCTACTCACATCTAATTTGAGTAAGTGGTAGTTTAGCATTTTGAGTGGAAGTGGAACAGGTTACTTGTTCTGTGTTCTTTGTAGAAATGAAGAGCAGAGGAAAATAAAAGAATATTGTATCCTAAAAAATTTTAGAAGTGGTGTAAAAACAAAGACAGGTCTAGTAGTACAGTAACTATAAGACTTGAGCCTGAAAAACAGACAAAATAAAGCAGCAGGATGAAAAGGATTGAGAAAGTGATTATACAGAAAAGGCAAACATCAGCAGTTTGTTTCCATCAGCTGCATGTTATACAGAAGAATTACATGAAAAGGAGAATAGTATGATAAGGAATATGTTCAGTACGTATGGAAATTGAAATATAGTTTATGATTTATGGGGTAAAATATTTTAAAATGCTGCTAATGCCCCAACAGTAAAATATGGAGTGTGATCCTAATACTCTGGGACACCCAATAGTCTTTGCAGTACTTTATCACTTATGTCACAAACATAAAACTGTTAGCCTCATTTGAAAGAACCAGTGTGGTTAAATTTAGAATTCAGGGGAACTGTATTTTCCCAAGAAACACAAATTGAAAGGTTTATTTAACTTTGTACAAGATGCTAAACATAAATTACAGGGAAGAATAAAATTAGAAAAGTTACAAAAAATACACTTAGATCCTTAATTTGAAAGAATTTCACCACAATGTCCAATTCAAGGGCTTTCAGCTTTGCAGAGAATTCTCTATAATTTTTTTTTTGCTCTGCAGTGTTTGGTTGTTTGCTATAATCTTGCCCTTTCTTATCTGTCACAAACATCCCTGTCTTGCTTATGCTTCACTAAGGTTTTATTTCTTTTCCCTCATTACTTCATATAATTTATTCTGTCCTAAATAGATGTTTACTTAGGACATTTGCAAAGTAAATGCAAAGCACCTCTCCTATGAGGACAGGCTGAGAGAGCTGGGGTGGTTCAGCCTGGAGAAGGCTCCAGGGAGACCTTATTGCAGCCTTTTAATACTTAAAGGGGGCTTATAAGAAAGATGGGGACAGGCTTTTTAGGAGAGGCTGTTGCGATAGGGCAAGGGGTAATGGTTTTAAATTAAAAGAGGATGGATTAGAGATAAGGAAGAATTTTTTTTTTTTTTACAATGATAGTGTTGAAGCACTTCAACAGGTTGCCCAGAGAGGTGGTAGATGTACCATCCCTGAAAACATTCAAGGCCAGGTTGGACTGGGCTCTGAGCAACCCGATCTGGTTGAAGATGTCCCTGCTCCTTGCAGGGGAGTTTGACTAGATGACCTTTAAAGGTCACTTCAAACCAAAACTATTATATAATTCTATAAAATAAATATTTATTTCAGGGCACCAGTTTTCCACTGCCTCTCGCACACATTCCTCTGGGCATAAATGGATAAATGCCTAGGCTAGTTGAGCCCTTTTTAGGATCTGAAGAAAAATGATCACATACTATAAAACTGTTTCTAAAATCACAGATGTGTTTGAAAATTTTAATGGCTTTTCATTTGTTACCTCTTTATTTTAGTTAACAGTTGTAGAAAACTAACTACATGCCTAAATAGGAGTTAAGCCATTCAAAATTCAACCTCATTTGTAAGTGCTGACCTTTTAAATTCCCATCTTGACCTCAAAACCTGTGAATTCTATGTAATTCGCTTCATATAATTACCATATGTTAGCCTACTCCTCCAAACTCCTGATGTGAAATTTCGTCTCTTGAACCTAACTATGAAGCTTGTTTATCTTAAATATTAATATTCCTTTTGTATTATATTTCATAGATTTTTTTAAATACTGGGTGTTTATAATCAAATATGCAGGGAGCCCTTGAGGGTTTCATGGGATGAGACAGATAACAGACTAAATCCAGGCTTTCAGTCTGTTTAGCAGCACCACAGATAACAAAACACTGACTGTTTTTACCCAAAACCAGTTCAAAACTCATGTACATTTCTCTCAAAAAATAAATAAATTTGAGTCTGATATTAAGGTCTCTGTAGAAGAAATTTACATTGAGATTTCTGAATATAAGTCTTTAATATGAAACTTTGTGTACTGTCTTGGTTATTTAACATAATGTAGTGGAGTTTATTTTAAACTTATACAAGGTAGACATTTGCATAGTTTTTTTCTCTATAAACCATTTAATACCGATGCTTGTTCATATTCACCTAAACTTTGACTTATAGCATATTTTTTTTTTTCTGGAACATATGTGTCATCAAAATATCAATAGCCAAAGCATTTAATTTCAAATAAATGAATTGTTCTAACATTTTGCAACAATCTCTCCTTGGGAATACACACTAGGCGAATTTAAGTATATCTGATTTCTTTTTTCTATTCCTAGAGGCATCATCTTATGAGTACTAGAAGCATCAATATGAACAAGCACAGTGGGGATGTGCAAGTATTGCAATTAATCTGTATCTTTTGGAAAACAGATTTAGTTATCATTTAAATTGGGTACATGCTCAGAGACTGTAGGCTAGAACCCACACACTTCAGTTCCACAAAGCTCAGCAACAAACTAAAGATTATCTCCCATGGCTGGAGTAAGCAGAGACATGATTTGTGAGAGTAAATGCTACGATGAAAAATCAAGCATACTGCTTCTAATTAGGTAACACATTTTCCCATGGGTTATAAATTCCAAAAGTAAGAAAATGTTTTTAAAAATCTTTATGCATACAGACACATGGTAAAGTTTGAAGTAATTGTGAGCTACTTATAATTAGTATACTTATAATTAGTATTAAGTATGATCTTCTCCTCTTTTCCATCCTACTCATAGACACTTCAAGACAATGAGGCAATAGAAATGAGATTTCTCACAGACTCAGTTTTCACAGAATGCTGTAATAATTAGTTAATATCAAATATTTACAGATTATTTGCTCTTCTTCCGGAAAGTAATAACAATAGACATAGACATGCATATTCATAGAAGTGCATACAGACCTATTTGCAGAATTTACCAGCTACCTCTTACATTTTTTAAAGCTTCTGATAAGGATAGGTACAGTTCTTCAGAGAAACCCATTGAAAAGTATAGTTTGACATACAGGCTAAATCAGAAAAAAGTTAAATAATTTTCACTTGCTGAAAAGGATTCAGTTTACATTTTAAAATAATTAATGTTAATTTCTCTTTTCTTTATTTTTGATAAAGAATAATAGAATAGAATAGTCCAACTATCTGTCCAATTGAAATATTCTAATTCTAATTCTAACTGCCTGACCACTTCAGGACTGACCAAAAGTTAATGCATATTATCAAGGACATTGTCCAAATAAACCTTGAACACTGAGAGGCATAATAGGAGAAACAGGAGTAGATGATGAAAGAGGTTGCTTCCGAGACATTTCTGGAATGATATCATCATCCCAAGAGATGTGAAAGAATCATTATTTAAAATTCATACCCTTGGACTATAGATACTGTATAAACATTTCAAATCTCCTATTGTACATTGAAAGAAAATCTCACTCTAAATCTTCACATATATATCCTTTGTAGATACAGTGGAAGCTAAGGAAGTTAAAGGAAGAGAGGATTTTACCTAGAATTTCTAATATATAATTACCTTGAGCTTGAAAATAATAAATTAAAATAACAATTAGTGACTTGGGCTTGTTAAGGGAACCTCAGATATACATGACATTACAAAGAGATTATTAAGCCTTATAATTCTTCACTTTTCCCACTCAGCCTGACTAATGGCATGGAGATTCCAAATAAATTGTAGTAGATTATACTATAAAAACTTTAAGGAAAAATAGAAAAAAATGAAGACTGTACTCTTTCAGGCTACTAGAAGATAGCTATAATAATGGACACCTCTCTGGATTCTAGATGTAATTGAGTGAAACAAAATGGAGGCTGAATAGAAAGCAATTCCAAAGTGTAAGATCAGAATTTCACTTCCTACTTTTGAAGCCTTCCCTTTGCCTTCAACTTTGCCTTCAACTAGTGAGCACTTTTTATTTTCTCCAAAATTTTGATGGCCCAGCCATCCGTGAATTGGAAGATTTTCTGTGCCATTGAATTTAAGGAAAATATGATATGTGAGTTCTCTTACACTACATTCGAAATTGCACTGATTGCCGTATTGGCTAAAAAGGTTATAAGCCTATTTAAACTTAAGGAATTTATTTCCACTAAGTTCAATTATAGCTGGTGCAAGACCTAAGAATATATATTGGCACAGTAAGGATAACTTCGTTAAAAAAGCAAGTGGAGGAAGCATTGACTCCTAAAACACTTGTAGAATACATATAAGTTTTAAAAAAAAAAAAAGTAGATGCCTTTCAGAGAAGTTTGAGGCAATATAAACGCAGTAGTTATCACAAGTTTAATACAAGGGGTTTGTTTTTCAACTTCTAATTTTCTCTTTTAAAGAAAAAAGTATGCTTACATACTGTAAGATCAATGGCTATTACTTTTTGCCTCTATTGTTTTATATCCTTTCACGAGATGCCATTTGCAGATTATGTATTTGTCCTTTTCCTCATAAAAAGATGCAATACAGGGAGTATGGGGATGAAACATTCTTTATAAATCATGAGTAAGTTCATAATTACTCTGGCAAACTTACTTACATTAATATATCAAGATTCACTTTACATTATATATATATATGTATGTATTATAACTAATGATACTTTAAAAATTTTGATAACGAAATTCTTACAGTCTTATCACACTGCATGAATTCAAGCACAGACAGAACCCTGGCTGGCTGCTCCTATGTAATGCACTATTTGGATGGCTGCTGGTATTCCACCTGATAAGAGGAGATCTGAGTAGAAGTTTCACAAGACAATACATCCAACAATGATATTCACTGATGATTTATTTGTACTAGGACTTCTCTCTGAAGATGAAGAAACAGGTGGAAAAAAGACGTCTTGAGTATAAATGGCAGTTTGTGGAATCTAAAAAAATATGAGCTTCTGGTGAGGGTCATGAAACATAGACATTTGCGGACATTGAGCAAACTGATTATATAATAAAACATCCTTTAGCTTAGCAAATAGACAAATCTTTTTAATTCCTATGGGAAACTATCTGATGCACTTATTGTTCTTCCTGGTATAAATAAATCTCACAGTCAGAATCTTCTCTACAGCACCAATTACTGTACATCAGCATGACATGGAAGGCTTTGGACAGATCTGGTCCTATAATAACTGTGCGAGACAGAGTTTTATTTTGAGTGGGGTGTTCTCTGTGTTAAATCGAATTACCAGATTCCTAGACTAAAAAGAGCGTTTTGTGTGATTTAATACATATAAATCATCCCTGCAAAACATTGCAGGAAATGGTGGCATTTAATAGGGAAACATACCAAGCATAATTTAATATCAATCCTTATATTTTAAAGTGACTTTTAAGGAAAGGGTCTATAGCATGGGAAGACTGTATATGCAGCTTATACTGGCTCTGATTTTATATACTTAATAATATTACATTTGTTGTCAAGAGAAGTTCCCAGACAAGTACTAGTGTGTCACTACCTTCAAAGCTAGGTACTAACTTTCACCTATGATACACTGGTCAATAAAAGTCTAAACTCTTATGAGGGACCAAGGGTGCAATTCTACAAACCCTGTTCTTGTAGATAGTGCTTTCTTAAGGACTTCCCTTTTTTTTTTTTTACCCCCAGCTATTTATTTCTAGGCCTAAGTTGACCTTAAAGATGAGCCAGCACAGGAGTTTGTAGTTCCATGATAGTGCACATCAGTGGAACACTGGTGTTTTTTTTTAAAAAAAGTATTACTTTAAATCTGGTACCTCACTAATTTGTTTTACTGTGTGCTCTATATAGGGTATGCAGGTTATGCTTGCATAATTGAAGTCACCATACTGAAACAGGAGCAAGTGTTATTGCTACCTAAGAGAAAGGCACGTAGTCAGAATATGTCTGTAGACTGTGATAAATGTGGTTAAGATTTAGAACTCACAGCTGAGGTGATTAACTTGCCTAAGACAATTACATTTCTGGGAGGCTGAAAGTAGCTGAGGGAAGGGAATTACTTAGTTATTCAAGTTGGTGGTAATTGCTGCTCCACAGTAGTACCAGAAGAACAGGTGTGATAGTAAATGAAGATAACCCAGGAATGCTCAGGTCTTTCTAAAGAATCTTTTCAACATCCCAACAAGATAAACATTTTCACTGTCAATAAAGCCTAAGAAACCAGATTTACATTTTGATAGCCTTTTCCCCTGTTAGACCTCTTACGAAAAGCTACAATTTCCTCAACCAACTATTATGTTTGAAACCCTTGCTGTGCAGTACAACATACAAACAAATGTACTCCCTTTGCACTTTGTTTGGCACATGCGGACCAGTACGGAGTGGATGGACAAGTAGTTTATATACTGGTATAGAAGATGCAAGACAGGCATAAATGCATTTAGAAACACTCTGTAAAATTCTAACAGATACCTACATGTAATTTAGGATCACATATCTCAGATGTATCTTTAAGAGCTTTTCAGCTTTATTTATAGCTGAGACTAATCATGAGTACTGAAAAAATCTGTCAAGTTGAGAATGATTTTCATTCCATTCAAACAAGAAATTTTTATTTTTACTCTAGTTTCAGATAAGACCTGCATTATCAAGTGAAAATTTAATTAAGCTATGTGCCAAAGAGTTCTTTTCAATAATAAGCATGAGAAGGCTATCTTCTAACTTTTTTCCAAAGTTGTCCTGGATATCATCATCAGGAATGTCTCCAGACCTCGCTCTGTGTTCTGCATATGCAATGGGACTAATAAAAATATTAATATTACCTAAATTATGGGCATTTCCTAGCTATAAAAATTGAAACCAAAAAGCCCATTCTATCTATGTTTTTAGTTCAATTTAAGATATTCTGATTCCCTGCAACCTCCTTTTCTCAATTGTTGCAACCACATCCCTGACTGTCATATTAGAACTAGAAATCAATTTTGTTCTGAGTTTTTATATATCTCTCTGAATCCTTTGCAATTATCGACAGATAAAAGAAAGGCACCTGAGAAAATGTTGCAGTACAGCTAATGGGGTGATGAACGAAGACAAAGTGCTTTCTAAAGAACTTAGAAACCTAGGATGTGTTTAGGTACTACTGCCAAGGATTCAGTACATAGATGCTTCCAAAACTAGGCAAATTACTATCAGAAAAATAATGAAAATATCAAGAAATATTAGAAAACAAAACCAAAAACTTTATTTATTTGAAACTTTCAAGGAACATTTTTCATTTTTATGGAGCATATAAAAATATTGGATTCTGGAAAACTTTCAACAGCCCTACATCAAAGTTCTCCTTTACTTAGTAACTACGTACCATACAAACAATGGGAGAAGAGAAAAAGAAAAATGGGAATAGAATTCGGCTGAAAATAATGCAAAAGAGATTTAGAAATCATTCTGGACATCTACTGGGTAACATTCAGTTCCTATTTGTACCACTATAAACCACATAAAATTCGGACAAAACAAATTAATTCCTGAGATTTATTTTTCTATTGCTGTACTTCATTGGAGTGAGTAGAACTTGACTTCTTAAATTTTATTTTTCATTTTAGTGAAAATGAAATAGTGTGTTCCTAGACAAAAATAAATGCTCAAATTCCAACTCTCAAATAAGAAGTTTTTTAAAATCTTGCCTTTATTCCCTTTTCTTAAAGTAGTGATTCAAATTATTTTATATGCTAATACTAAATATATAAATTTCATCTGACAATAGAAATAATTAGCAGAGCAAAATTGTCTATCCTAGAACGTGATACATTGTGGAATGGAATAAATTTGATTATTTTGCAAACAAAATACATTTAAATTAAAAACAAACTAAAAGCTCAATAAAAAAAAGAGATAGTTGAAGCAAAGAAAGAAGAAGAGAACGTAGTGAGGTACAAGGAGTTGGGACAATGAAAGAAAAGAAAAATAACTGCAAAACACACAAAACAGAAGACTGAAACAGTCAGAGGGGCAGGGCAAGGAAAGACACAAAAAAAAATTATCAAAAAAAAGAAAACTGCCAAAGTGTTGACATGAAACCTGAATCAGACCACAAATGTAACTAAATGTAGGTACAGAATAAACATTATTCAAACTTTTTCTTGTTCATAAAATACTCAGAAATACTCCTGTAGGAAATCATAGATGTATAGGTTCCTGTAAAGAAGTGTGAAAGCTAAGAGTAAATCTAATTTCTGTTCATTCATAATAATAGGAAATTAAATATTGCAACTATAAATATGAATTATTATAAGTACAGCTGCTGGAAATCAAACAAGAGCCAATTCAAAACTGATTTAAGCACCGTTGACGTAAAGCTAAAACAGTAACTGAAAAGCAATTACACAGAATGTATTAACCAATATCCAGGTAATTTCTAGTGGTAAGAAAGCTTCATCAAATCTTGCAATCTTTGCTTTAAGTGGATGAGATTGGGAAAGTGAACTTGAAATAGCAAACTTTTTTTTCACTGTAGTTTAAACTGTCTTGTTCTAGAGTCATATGTGACAGTTTGTTTTGCTGTCATGTGCTTGGCAGTTGTGCCCAAGCTGCATCCTTCTTTTGGATTGTCTCTTGGTCCATACAGCAATGTAGTAGCCTCCTGTGTGTAGTGCCCCCTGAATGAAGATTTCTAGCTAAAGACATGATCTCTCTGTATCTCCAAGCATAAGCACACTAATTCTGAGGGATTATGAAGGTGATGGCAGTATCTCACAAATAACAAGAAGAATATGTTTGCTTTTTTTTGACACATTATTATAAGTACAAGTGATTTTTTTTTCCTTTTCACTTCTAGGCCCCAAACACATACAATCCACTGCCATCACACAGAGTCTAACTAGCCTTACTTCAGTCTGAGCGTAGCATTTTGCCCATGTTTTACCAACAGATAGAGAATCTGAATATGGGTTTCTTTTTGTTTACTTTTCATTTTACTATTCTTTTTTTTTTTCTGCATTTCCATACACATTTTCATGCACCTTTTCTATTTCAGCACACAGCTCGTACTTGGCACGTCACCTGTACAAGGAACTGCAGTTTTAGCTGGACATTGCATTCCTCACACAGAAGACAGTGCCAATAACATCTTCTTATGTTATCTACTGACTCTCTTTTTACATTTACAGTAATGTAAAAGCCTCACATTGTTTCAGTGTATAACACTAAGGAGAATTAAATTCCACTTAGAATTCCATGGAATTGTGGAGGAAAAATAATCTTTCAAAATTTAGCTAGGATCTTTTACTAATAGACAATTCCAGCATAGCGCACTCATACTTGAATTAGATATGACTGTAGGTTACTTCTTCCTGAAAGCAATACAATCAACAATCATATGGTGTTTACAGGATTCTGTTTGAATTGAAAGAAAGATTTCTTCTTTTGTTAGAGAGAATGTAGTCTGAAGTACAGTACCAACTTTGTGTCTGCAAGGATGCACGTGCGGTTATTTTCACACTTGAATTAGATTCCCTGAAATATCTGAATGAGACCAGCTTCATCCTTGAAAGTAACAAAATCCCACATAGAATGTAATTTAAATTAATAAAATATGGTTATATCTTCTATAAAATATAATACTGTATTGATTTTTTTTTTTAACTAGTCACAGAAGGGGTCCACTATTTTGGGATTCAGTTCGTATACAGTCTAGCTATTCACCGGTTACTATCCTGAATACATTGTGCAAGACATTGATAGGATCAAGATCTTCATTGGAAATAGTAGATTTTATTTGTTTTATCTCCATTTTTATGTATTTATCCACCATCCTCTTCCATAATTTATTGCCAAGATAATCGTGTGCATGCAGAAAATGAAGTGTTGAAAGTATTTTTTTTAATTGTGAGATTTACAAAGAAGCATACTTACGTGATTCCTGTGACTATTTGGAATGTGTAGGTGTCACAAAAATGTCCAGTGTTTGCTCTGTAATTGAATGTTCGTGCTTGGTCCAGGTAAAATATTCAATGTTTGATGCTCCATCAGTGTAAATTTTTCATACTATTTGACCTTAAGGAATCTTATACTCAGTTGATGCGGTGCTCAGTACTATTTTCAACTGAGTCTCTTCCTTTTTCTTATCATTTTTGCGAAACTGTGGCCATATCTATTCCTTAGGCTTCTTTTGAAAAGTTGAGTTTTTTTTTTTTTTATAATTGGATACAGTATTCTAACTTTAAAAAAAAGGAATTAATAATTTACTTATGTCCCTTGGTGTCTTTGTATTTTTTCCTAACAATAAGATTGACATGATAATTTTTATTTTTTTAAAAAAAAAAAAAAAAAAAAGACTTTGTAATGCACCATTTTAGATCAGTGAGTCAGAAATCACAAATCTCTTATCTAATTTTTTTAAGAAATTCAAAGTTTCTAATCCTCTGATGCCAGAAAGCACAGATGAAGTTGAAAGGGGCAGGAAATCTGTACAGATGATGAAATGTCAAATTTTCAGAAGATCTTAATGCTTGAGAAGAATTATGCGATATCTCTATCTCTCCAGCCATTGAATTCTCTACAGATAGATATTTAAGAAAATCTAGGAAGTATATGTTACACGTGTGCATAAGCAAGTTAATAAGTCATTTATATGGAAATACCTTAAGACTAGATATTGCTGTAATTTGTGCTACTCAACTTGCATCTATAAAACATATGTGTAACTAAATTACATCCTGACTTTTTGGCAGAATATCAGTTTTGCAAATAATGAAAATACAGCTTCTGTGCCTTAGTACTTTCTAGCTTATCACAACCTCATAAAACTTCATTTTTTCTGAGTTCTCTGACAACAAGGCTGGGAGAGAGAAAAGTTTATGATGTCATAAAAATAAGTAACTCACTTCAATAAAAGGAATGAAAGATCTTGTAAAACTAGTACGTTTCCTGCCACAGAAATTCACTGAAGTATGATTAGAAATTATATCAGATGTTACATAATCTATGTTTCAATAGATGATGGCCTGGGTTCATAATACTTAACTTTCCCAAATAACAACAAAGAGTCACTTAGCCAAACCTGTATGGCATTCCACAAACCACAAGTGAGAACCTGGTTCTTGGAGGAATTGATTAACAGCAACTAGTACAAACAGTTAAAATAATAGGAAAACAGAATGTACACTTCAAACATATATGGTTTTTCCCTTTCAAAAAACACAGAAAAAGAATGAAGCAGTGGAACAGAAATCCTAGTAGAATGGAAAACTTGTGTTTTGTTTGTTACAGAAAACCTTTTCTCAGACTGGAGGGGAGTGTTTATTACAATGACCAAAAAAGACCAAGAATATGCATGAAAGATTTTCTCTTGGTTTCATAACCAGTCACAAAAGTAAATTTGCTAGGTCTAAATTTTTTTTCTAGCATCTCTAGTACTCAGTATTTTTGCCACTTTTGTTCAAAGTCAGTAAGAACCATGGATGGATTTAAAAAGTTAGACTCTGACCACTGTCTACATAGGGAGAAGTGTAGATCAGTTTAAGTAATTCATCAAGTGTCACAGTATCATCTTAAATTTAATTACTTGCTCTGCCTAAGATTTCCATTAGGATCTTGAGCAAGACTACAGCCAACTAATGTCCAGGTTTTTGTTTGTCTGTGTTACACAGTTAATCAGCTGTTCAATTGGGAACAGAAAGCAGAAATAGACTTTCAGTCTCCTCTTCTATCTACACGAACTCCCATTTTAACTATAAAAAAATATTTGAGTCATAGTATGTATTTTAAAGATTCTCATGTTTTCCTTTTTTTTTTTTCTCTCAAAGGAAACAAAATATGGAAAGTGGTTGTTGTCTTCCAATAAAAAGTAAATTTCCCCCCTCGTGATATCTCTTTTGACTATCCATGTTTCAGTCATCTAGTGTTTTTTAAAACTGACTCATTTTTGCTTTTTCTAAAGAACCCCTACCTTTCCTTACTGAAAAAGGGAAACATCTTTTGTGTTTTATTTGCTAAAACAAATCCAAAATTAATTAACATGATGTCTGGTGGTCATAGAAGTGGACAAAGTATATATAAGGCCGTTAGCACAGATTTTTTGGAAATTTTGAACTGAAATTCTCTTTCAGGAATTATCTTAGTTCAGATATAATTTCATTTTTTAAATGTCCCCTGATTTCTTGCTACTCCAGACTTAGTATCTTGCATAGTCCTATTCTACCAGTTAAATATTATCTTCAGGATCATATTGTCATCATACCACATTCTTTCTCTTTTTCCTTTGCTTTTATCTTTTTGAGGGGCAGTAGAAGATTCTTTTTCATTGCTTTTGTCTAAATGAAAAAGACTTTCAGTTAACCCACAGGCATCTTTCTGTTTAGTACAACAATGTTTAAAAATTTAATTTGAAATTTACAGCTGAGGATTTAAACAGGTGAGACAGGTGAGTGAGAAGAGAGAAACTGAGGCACTAGTAAGTGAAGTAATACGTTCAAGCAGGTCAGTGGAAGAGAATAATTTATAATAGATACTCTGACTGTGAAGTCAACATGATGACCACTAGTATATATTACTAAAATTAAGCGTTATAAGTATCTGGCATATAATCAGTTCTCTACAAATTTCTCAAGACTTGTGTTAGCCTAGTCAATGGTACTCCACTTTTGTTTAGGCAAGCTTTTTTAAAAAAGGCTCCTACTAAGAAATTTCAAATAAATAGATGATTTGTAGTGCTACATCAGTCTGAGTGTGGATTTTTCCAACACTGTAAACAATTATTCTGTACAGATAAGTAATGTCAGCATACCACTGTTTTCAGTAGTATTTAGGTGACTGAAGCATTTGTTACCCTGGATTACACTGCTCATTTAAATAATATAATCATAGAAAGTTTGGGTTGGAAGGGACTTTTAAAGGTCACCTAGTCAAACCCCACTACAAGAAGCAGGGACATCTCCAGCCAGATCAGGTTGCTCAGAGCCTTGTCCAACCTGGCCTTGAGTATTGCCAGGGATGGGGCATCTACCACCTCTCAAGGCAACCTGTTCCAGAGTTTCTCTGCACTCATTGTTAAAAGTTTCTTCCTAATATCTAGTCTACATCTACCCTCATTTGATTTAAAACCATTACTCCTTTTCCTATTGCAACAGGCCCTACTAAAAAAATCACAACAGCTCGTGCTGTCTTTCATTTCATGCCACTTACTATACGAACAGTCAGAATGGTTTAGTTTACATTATTTTAGGACTTAAATGAGCTAAAATTCCTCTTTTACATTTTGCATGAATAAATATGAACTTTCTAAGGTCTAAGGGGGCAAAAAACCTGCCAGTCACTGGATAAATGTTTAAAGCTCATCTTATTGTTTTGCAGCTGGTGCCCTTTGCCAGAGGATATTTCCTGTGCTGCAGACTCTGAATAAAAGCATTTCATTTTAAGAATGCAATTAAAAACCCATCTGTTGTTCTAGGACCTTTGTATTGAGCAAGTCCTCAGTAAACCAGGCAGGAAGATTTTTAAAAGCCTGTTTTCAGCATGCTTAATCTCTCTGCCTTCCACCACCTTACTACATTAAAAAAACCCTGTAGTTAGGTATCCATCTTCCAGTTTTTATCCCACAACATATATGACCTAGCAACTGATATTTAATTTGTTTCACCTGGCTTTGGAAACAAGCAGGTAAATTCTTTTTTCAGATGGCTTACGTCTCCGGACCTTCAAAAAACAAGGAGCCTGTGGCAAGATGGTAGTACTTAAAGAATCCTGTCCTTCATCTTCATGGAGTTTCGCAGAATAATGACTTGCAGCTTGAATTTTAGCCCAGGGAGTCTTAAGCTTTGCCAATCTGTTCACAGGCAAGTGCAAGCTTTAGCTGAAGCTGGAGCTTATTTGAAACTTACTCTCCTCCTTTGTTCTATTACTGAGCACGGCATTCCTGTACCAGTTAAATTACAGAAACTAGTAACTGAAAGATGAGTATGAACAGCTTCCTAACATCTTGTCTGCTGTGTTTCCCATTCAGAGAGTATAACAGCATGTTGAGTGGGCATACTCCTGATCCAGTTTAACAACACAAACTACCTTCAAAGGCTTAACTGGTTGAGCAAGAAGATGCAGGGCTGAAATTTGGGCATTGTTCTGTAGATAAAGTGGACATCGCAAGAGAAATTACAAGGTAGAAAGAATATAAGTAATCTGAGTCTTCATTCTGTAACATTTTCAGTTTAATAGACTACTGCATTATAGTTGTGTGTCTTTGATTTCTGCTTGTGGTTGTGCCAGTCAAAAATTACAGCAGTTATAATAAAAATTAACAAACATATGGAAATCTACAGAGTTATTTTCACTCCTTATGCACAACCATTAATTATGTCCATTCTAGTGACTCCCCAGGTACTCCTACAGATAAACAATGGATTCTGCAAAGGTAAGTAACGAGTTTACTATTTAGCACACTGATGAGCTTAGTGGTTTCTTTGTTCAGCAATTTACTAGGAAACAAAATAAATCACTAAGACCTTATTATTTATTCTTAATTCAGCCCTTAAAAATCTACCATTAGCAAATTTGTCTTAGAAAGTAGGCATCCTGGCATGTCTGATTAGAGATCCTGATTTAAAAGAGGATACAATGAGAAAATTTAGCTAAGAAAATGAAGAAATTGTCTGTACTTAAGTAAAAAAAAATAGTCTTTGGGCTGTGCCAAATCTTTCCTTTTCACTGTTAAAAATGTCAGTCAATCCACATGTAGTACTTTGTTTTTCTTTGGTTCTTATTTTGCAGAACATAGTTATATATTATAACACTTCAAATACTGCTTACTACTTTCTTTCACCATCTTTTCTTGCCTTTCTCCTAAGTTCACTTTATCAGTAACTTCAAATACAGTACATTGTAAAATTTGATTCTTTGCCTATGGGTCCCGACAATAAAAGAATAAGCTTTTATACTGCTCTGTTAACTGAGTGGTACTCACGTGAATATGTGTATACACTGTTAGCTGGAGTCTCTTTTAAGTGCTTGAATGAGAGAATGTGAATTACCATAGTACCTTGGCTTATGACTACAAACTATAGTAGTTCACCTACTGTGTTGCAAAGGTCTCTGGCTATCCTGCAGGTAGGGGTGCAGGAGAAAACTCTTCCCTCAGCATTGCAAAGGTAGTTGCACATGTAATTAGTCTTACTCACTCTCTTAGACACATTCCCATGAGCAATGTTATCTAAATGCATAAGTCTTTAGACCACATATGGTTTATGTAAACAAATATGCATTTTTTTCTTTTTAATCAGACACTAAAATCTACAAGAAATATTCTTAATAATGTGCTAGACAAAGTATAGCTTACTGTTTGACCACTGAATATTAACAAAGAAAATAAAACATATGAGCAGTAATTATTAGATGCTGAATAACTTTTTAATAATCCAAACAATATTTTTGCAAGGAATATTTATATACAGTCAGTGAAAACAGATTATAAGTAGATTATTTTCTATTCTACCAAGTACAAATTTTACAACAGATGTGTTAGATTTGGCATTAATCAATAATTGTGGCAGTAACAACGAGGATTCCATGGATGCTGTTCTGGAGACCTCTGTTGTCGGTCAGCTTAAGTCTTTTATAATTTATCTAAGTTACACGCGAAGTGCACGCACTTAATCATCTAATTCAATTGGTCGCACTATACTGTTCACACGCCTTATGCTTCATTTGGATTGGTTATAGATTTTTAGTTGTCTTTACTATTTTTGCCTTTGGTATTTACTTATCTGGTTCTAATTGCTGTTTTTTGTTATTGAGCAAGTGGTGTTCAAGGACATAGCTCAAATTCTTCAATATCAGACAGCTGTGCTGCACTCTCTGCCCCCACAAACAATTTTATCCACACTCATGAACAGGGATGAGCTGATGTTCTAGGAACTCATCCCTGGAAACTTAGACACTGAGCATGGCTCATTGTCCCTTAAGTCAACCTATCATTTCCTGCTAGTGCTGTATAATTTATGCGTGGCTAGTATTGTTGCATTATAGTGAACTTTAGGGTCCATCTCTGCTTTAGAAAACTCATTAGGTCAAAAGGAACATATTTATTTCCTGTAGTCATTATGCTATATGGTTATAGGGCAAATGAAAAAAAGAAAAGGCATTTTTGTTTTTATTTACTACCTGGACAACAGATTTGAGAGTCATGAATCTTCTTTTTTTTTCAGCTACAAGTGTTTGGTAAGCCAGGTTATCTTCTGTGACAGGAAAAGGATAATCAGGTTCTCTTTAAAGAGACTGCTAAATTCTATGAAAGTGCATTCACAGCACAGCTGAGACAGATTAGGAACATCAGCCACTATTCCAGTAATAGCCATCAGTTACTTTTCTTTCCTCATTCTTTATTTCAAGCATGAAATTTTAGCAAAGAGAAAACAAGCATTGTTATTAGATGTTTGTACTAACATACTAATACTTAAGATGCAGATTTTAATTATCACAGTGTATGATTAGTTTCAACTATTTGTAGGGATTGGTCATCTCTGAGATAGCACAACACGGTGATGCAGCTCAGAGGAACAGTCAAAATACAAGTAACTATCACGAGATCTGTTGGCAATGTGCAGTTTGGAATTGACCACTAGTTAAAATACATATTTTCTTCTTTGGCGTGAGTTCTGTTTGGAAATGTTTACTTCTAAAGAACTTCTTAAAGAAGAATAAACTGCTTGCTTCTGCTGCTCCCAAATCAACTGAATTTCCGTAGAAGGCTTAGAAGAGTGCCTGCCAGAACCTGCTGCTCCAAGATGCATGAATCAGTCTGCCTCAATTACCTCTAATTGAAGGAAAGACTCAGCACTCCTATGAGAACAGGCTGAGAGAGTTAGGGCTGTTCAGCCTGGAGAAGAGAAGGCTCTGGGGAGACCTTATAGAGGCCTTCCAGTACCTAAAGGGGGCCTACAGGAAAGACAGGGAGATACTCTTCAGTAGGGTCTGTTGCAATAGGATGAGGGGTAGTAGTTTTAAGACAGAGGGAAGTATATTTAGATTGGCTATTAGGAAAAAAAAATTTTACACTGAGGGTTGTAGAACACTGGAACAGGTTGCCCAGTGAGGTGGTGGATGCCCCATCCCTGGAAAAGTTCAAGGCCAGGTTGGATGAGGCCCTGAGCAGCCTGATCTGGTTGGAGATGTCTCTGCTTCTTGTAGGGGGCTTGGACTAGGTGACCTTTAAAGGTTCCTTCCAAACCAAACTGTTCTATTATTCTATGATTCTAACTTCATTCTTCGTCCAGTTGTCTAGGTAGCAAAGCCTATAAGGAACTTCAAACACTTCTGCATAGAAGTTTTAACTAAAATATAACCATAAGAAGTAAGGGCCTTTAACTAGTTCACCTACTGGGCAAAATTTCCCTGTCAGAGACTTTTTTTCTCAGACTAAACTGCCAGTCTTAATCTTTGACTCTAAAGAGCTTTTCTCTCTCTCTTAGATATAAATAGAAGACTGCAGACACCCACAGAGACATGAAAACATCCACCTGTATAGATTTACACCATAGAAACCCTGAAACTCAACAAAACTAAGAGGCTTCTTTTTTTTTCATACTCCATTTCCATGTACAAAGCTAGTCTTTATGAAGGTCTTCTTTCTTCATTTCACCAAATGGCCAGGTCTGTCTCCTGACGACAAGGTAGACCACTGTGTTACTGTTCTGATTCTAATCAGTTTTCAGTCAGCTACAGCCTTAACCAAGTTATAAATCTGCCCTCCATGAAGCCTTCAAGCCTCCTTTCTTGCTTAGCAGTGCTTTATAGTGAGCAGGTGTAGTAACTTGACATGACATGTAGTTGGTAATAACTCCATTTAACCCATATAAGTGAAACCTATACATTCTTAACCAGAATTGTTGCTGTTATATGATAGCTGGCTTGCATACCTCAGTTGTCCTTGAGGGTAATATTACTACTTATTGAATAATAAAAATATGTGGAGTTTGTCTGCTTGCTCAGACTGTCATGTATCCTTCTTGATGATTGTGTGTCTTCTTTTTCACAGAGCTGTCAATTTTCCTCCTGTTCAGCAAATTTCTATATTTTACCTACTTAGAGAGAAGTGATTGCAGTTCTTCACTGTCTAGATTATACGGGTAACTAATATAGAATTTTTTGTCTCTCATTTTTCATGGCAGGCTTATGTATGTGCATATAACCACTGAATATATTCTGTATCATAAGCTGAAGAACATTCTGACTTTGGAAAATGGCCTCATATAGAGCAGAAAGCTACTTATTTCCATCACTGTGGGATAGCATTTGTTTGTTCTTTGGCATAGGAAACCTGAAAATAAAATTTATTAGTCCTAAGACTGTATGCATCTTTACAAACTGTATCTCATTATAACTCTAGTCTGGTAAGCAGTTTACACCCAAATTTACTGTAATTTGAAATATAAACCTATTCTGACAGTGTTACTCAGTGTTACATATTCCTGCATTCAGAAATTAATAGTAATTATAATTACAGCAAATGTTTGTAACTTGCAAAAAAGACTGAATTATGTAATTTTTCTAGATTATTCTATTCCTAGATTACTGCTAATCAGTTTATTCATAATTTTTCATACATTTCAGGTTTTTTTAAAAAGAATCCTAGAACTCTTAGCTCAATATGAGTAACTAAATATTGAAACCAATCTTGCATTTCTTATGAGTGCATCTTTTCAATATCTCTGGCCAGGCTATGGACATTCATTTTTCAATGTGAATGATGGAAGATGAAGCAAATGTGGGACATGTATCTCCCTTGCTTATGCATATATGAGACCTGGAAAAGGTCCCACACGCCTTGTTGAGAGAGAACTGAGCAAATCTTCTCTCAGTTTAATGCCCTAGTTTACATAGGGGAACATTCAATCACTTGGGGTTCAAGTTTGTTATCAAGTGAAGAAAAAAAAAAAAAATCTTTGGGAATGATAGAAGTCGTCTTGATGACTGTAATTTCAAGTGGGAGAATGTAAAGAGTTCATAACTATAATTTTTAAGCCAAGAAAATATTCCTGTGATAGGATATGTGTCTGTGACTTTGAGATGTACACAACCACAAGAAATGACATTAAAAAGAAAGTATTTTAGGACTTCTGGTTCATAGAGTGAAACCCTCATCTTGCTGAACTCAATGGCAAAATTCCCACAGAGAATCACTGATTGCCATAAGAGCCCTTAAGTAGGTAAAACAAGAGAAACAGACAAAATGCATTTGTATATCTATTAAAAGGTCATGGGGCACAACAAGCCCAGAAGTATTTCTGGAAGTGCAGAAAACTCTCACAGATCTAAAAATGTTGACAAAAGCCTCAAGTACAGTTTTAGACGAAGAATTTACATTCAGCAATCTCTCCCTTTCTTTCTGCAGTTTGTCTTCTGAACAGCCTTGTTTATGAGCTGGAGATAATTGTCTTTTGTTTTAACCGGGACTACTACAATATGTTCTTCTAACAAGACTTCCTGCATTTCAGATACAAACCAAAACTTTTTTATTAGGGCATTTAAAAAAATAAAGATAGGTATGTCTAGGGATGTGCAGTTATTATAGGCGCAAAGCCCATGGAGAAAAAGAATGAACGAATATAAAGGTAAAGATAATCAAAGAGTGTGGTTCCCACATCAACTTTGATGAGCAAGTTAGTATTACTTATCATGTTTAAGTTCCACTTACTGAGCTCAATCAAGTGTCCTATTCAAGATGTGGGCAAGGAAGTCAAATGGAGCAAAGCATTGATAGTGTCGGGCAATAAAAAACATAGTAGTCAACTAGTGAGAAAGTCCTGTCCATTTTTTTTTGTTTGATCTTGATTAGTTTGTCCCTTCATCCTGTCATTAATTCGGTTAATTACCAGCAGTCAGTTTAGTCAGTATGTATACTTTTACATGAATTGTAGGGTAATCATAATTCTTTTTGTCTTGTATAACTAACTTGAATTTGGTAGTGAAACACTTTAGTGTAGAGATGCTACATGAAATACAGAGAAGGCTTTTATCCTTCCTGCCACAGTTCTAGGTCAATACATGTTTAATATTTACCAGCTATAAAGGATGGAGGCTGTTTGGAGAGAATGTATTAATTTCTTACCAGCCACAAGGAAAATTCTTTCCTTTCTACATCGAATTATTCACCACTCAGTGGAGAATACCATGGAAATGAAATCTTTACATAGATAAATTTTGCTGATGTGGAGATGTATTTAGATTTTGAACTTCTTATTTCTTGCAAAGAATGTACTGATATTTTAGCCTGTACTTTAGGATCTTACATTTTGAAAACATCGTTTAGTTTGCAGAAAAAATGTACAGGCAGCCCCTGTTCTGTAGAGAACATTTTAAATTTGCAATTTTTTTCATTTGCCATAAGAATAATTTTTTACATTTGTATGTTCCGTGTTCTCTAAAGTTGTATGCTTCTTACTGCTTTTGCATACTAAAATCTGTTTACATGAGAGTTTCTCCAACTTGCCTTTGCTGATTAATAAAAAAAACCCAATATAACAGACACACACATACCTACAGATAGTCAGCACATTGTGTTTATGGAAAAAGAATTTTAGCAGCAGTCTTTTCCTGAAGTGCCTTGGACTGACTAAGGATTTAAATAGTAATGCCTAGGTATGTTATTATCATGAAAGATTGCAAGCAACTTGCAGAAACAAGCTAGATGGTCATATCAGAATAATTAATGGGGTGCACTCTGTAACATCTACTTATATAAATGCATATAAAATAGGCCAGATACAAATGCTAGGACAATTGCTTGTCTTTAAAGAAAAATATTCATGAATTCCAGCTGTTAAGTAATCTTCACAGATCATAGTACTTTATCATGAATAGACATTTGATATATAAATTTCAATACAGACAGCAAAGTTATTACTGTCTTTCAAAGTACATGTGAATATCTATTTTGATTTGCTAAGCATTTAACATTGTCAACTGAACAGAGATGGAGAACAGTTAGACACTTTAATTTGTTTCCCTTTTCACTTGACTTAATGCATCTACAGTACAAGGCCTCACCAGAAATTATAGCCATTTCTTCACCTAATACTTGTTATCAAATTACGTATTTCCACTGAATATTCAATTACCATAAGAATGAAGAACAAAATAGAGAGTGGATGGCAAAAAAAAAAAAAAAAAAAAAAAAAATTATTTAGGAGCTGAAGTAAAAATGAAAATACTTAGATCAAGGATGTTTTGCGTGGGTATCATGAGACATATTGCTGAGTCTGCTGTTTGTACCTGGTCAAGAACTATCAATTTTTTACTAATTTCTTGCTCCATATGTTTTGTTCACCCGATTTACAGACTTAAGGAGGAATTTTCACAGATACTTCTACTTTATCTTCTGATGTTTACTGTTTTAATAACACTGATGTCTGGCTTTTAACAAAGCCCAAGTATGAATGCACAATTGGATTCTGAAAAGTCTACTTAATTTTCTAAAATTAAAGCATTTCTTGTGGCTTCACAATGGGTATCATTGTCACTTAATAGCTTTTTACCACTACTCCACTTTTTATGCCAAGCCTTCAAGATGCAAAAGATTTCCTTTGTGAGCTTGAGAGGTATCTTCAGAGACATGAACTGGTGTTAAGTAGCATTGCTATAAGCAGGATCAAAATTTGAAATGTAAGTCATCAGTCTTAATCTAGAATTTTGCCTCTTGTTATTTAGGAAATTCTGGTAAAGGATTAATTTAGTGATCCAGGGGTTCATAAAAATGAACATATCTGAGCCACAAATGATAAAATTTTCGAATATGTTTTCTTTCCTTTTTTTTCTTGCAGGCACTCAAACCCACACAGGCATGCAATATGGATGTTACACTGGTAGTAGACTTCAATCTAGTAAATACTCTCATACTTTGAATCTGGAAGTTATATCTCTGTGTACCACATACTATTTATCTCTTTCTTCTTTTTATGCAGACTGCTGACTTTACCACTGAATTGGTCTTCATATGTATTTTACTACTTCTGTCCCATTTTTATTTGTCCAGATTAAGTACTGTCTTTTACAGATTTCTTGACACTGGGTCCTACTACTGGTAGGAAACAGACTTTATTCTCCCCCTACCTTTAGCTGGTTTAGGGCTGCTGATAGTTATAGGATGTTTCTCTCATTTCAGAGGCTAGAGGCTTTAAAAGTCTGTCTCTACCTCTTTCTTTCCCCTACCAACTGCTGCTATCTCTGAACTTCAGTGCTATTTAAGGTCTTTCACAATAAATACTGCTTAGTAATTAGCATCCCAGTCACAACGCATGCCCATAGAGGAACACTGAAAGAATGTTGTTTTTTTTTTTTCTTTTAAGAATATTCAGTAGCTCATTTATAAAAGCACTTTAACAAGAAAGATAGAATCATAGAATCATAGAATCACATGGTTGGATGGGACCTATGAGATCATCTAGTCCAACCGTCTTCCCACTACCATTGCTGCCAGAGCTACTAAACCATATCTTGTAGCTCCTCATCAAGCTGCCTCTTGAACACTGCCAGGGACGGCGACTCCACCACTTCCCTGGGCAGGCCATTCCAGTGCCTGACCACAATTTGGGAGAAAAAGTTTTTCCTCACGTCCAACCTAAACCTCCTCTGGTACAACTTGTAGCCATTACCTCGGGTCCTGCTTGTTGCCTGGGAGAAGAGGCCAAACCCCTGCTCATCACAACCTGCCTTCAGGAAGTTATAGAGAGCTATAAGGTCTCCCCTGAGCCTCCTCTTCTCCAGACTAAACAATCCCAACTCTCTCAGCCGCTCCTCATAAGACTTGTGCTCCAGACCCCTCACCAGCTTTGTTGCCCTTCTCTGGACACATTCCAGGGCTTCAATGTCTTTCTTGTAGTGAGGGGCCCAAAACTGAACACAATACTCAAAGTGCGGCCTCACCAGCGCCGAATACAGGGGGATGATTACCTCCCTGCTCCTGCTGGCCACACTATTTCTAATGCAGGCCAGGATGCCGTTGGCCCTCTTGGCCACCTGGGCACACTATCGGCTCATGTTCAGCTGAGCATCAACCAACACCCCCAGGTCCCTTTCCTCTTCATAGTCCTCCAGCCACTCAGCTCCGAGCCTATAGCGCTGCTTGGGGTTATTGTGGCCAAAGTGCAGGACCCGACACTTGGCCTTGTTGAACCGCATCCCATTCAGCTCAGCCCAGCGATCCAGTCTATCCAGATCCCTCTGAAGGGCCTCCCTACCCTCAGGCAGATCAACACCACCACCCAACTTGGAGTCATCTGCAAACTTACTGAGGGTACACTCAATCCCCTCGTCTAGGTCATCAATAAAGATATTGAGGGAAGAGTGGAATAATGGAGAACAGGAAAAAAAAATTCTGTTTGTGCCTTTCAAATCTCAAGAGAGTAAAATAAGAAAAAATCACTCCCACATATTTGGATAATTTTTAGGCTTAAGCAAAGAGGAAATGATACACATATATACTATCTCTCTTTTCTGTGTAATAAACATAACTATGGGACCACTCACTAATTTCAACAGTAGTCTTTTTATTATGGCAGAATTATTGGGACCCTGGGGCACTCTGTCACTGTCAAAACTCCTAAGCACTTTAGACTCCAAAGGCTTCTTTGAAAGTGCATCACTCTGTCTTGCATAGACAAATACTTGGTGCCACTAATATAAATAATATATCAAAACTTAGCAAAAGAAGAATATGCCAAGAGACATGGCAAGTAGGGGAAGTATCTTCAAAAAGTTATTATGACACCATGTAAAGACTATCAGGACTCTCTGAAAGGCATTGTTTTGTTTTATTATGGGACTTTGTCAAAACCAAAATTCTGTTGTTCAGTTAGAGCTTCGGACAGTTTTGGAAGAAAACCCCTCCAAATATATAAATGAGCACAAATTAAGCTGTGTCAGGTCTATGTATATAAATTATAAGGAATGGAAGTAGATTCCTATTTGATTTTATTTTTCACTAAGATGATGACATTTTTCATCTTACCACATATTCTTTTATCAGTATCCTGATTTTATATTATATGTGATACGATTCTGTGGATGAAATTCACATCTGATTAGATAAACCAATACAATTCAGGGTATTTAAAAGGACTACAGATAATGTCATCTTCCAGACCCCTTCATTAATCTCCCCTGCCCGCAAAATAGGAGTTCTACATTATGCAATTATGAAACAATGTGAGGCAAAAAGGGAGATGAACTTGAAGATGCATGATCCACTTGTGCAAGTGAAGTACACGGGCATGGAAACTGAAGGAATTCTTTATATACAGAAGGAAAAGCTTATTTCTCAGGGCAGTGAATACTGCTTTCTGAACACCCAGTATCCTTAGTATCAAATAGTGAATGCCTGTAATGTGTTTGAGATCCTCCAATTAAACCAGTGTTATTATTTATACATAACCTGATCCTTGAGAGAACCACTCCGCCAAACTGGTCAACATGTTAATGATTAAAAATCTTGCCAGAACTTAATGCAGTTCCAGGCCTTATAAAAGCTTCACAGTTCTCCACTTTGGCACTTTCTTCAGTCTCAGATGAATGTTAGCAGCCAAAACATTTCCCAGGGCTTGTATTTTGATTTTTGGCCTAAAGAAAACATATTTTTCCTTCAATTCAGGTTATCCTGTGTTTTCTCAAACCTCACTTCTTCATTCTCATCCTTTGCTTAAAATGTTGCAAATATAATGAATACTTTCCTTTTTAATTGTTTCCTTGGAAATGATTTTTGAGACAGAATATACGTCAAAGCTAGCCCATTCTCATGTGTGACATATGTCTCTGTAAGATCCTACTGCCAAGAAATCATCTCCTGCCAGGCCAGACTCACCACCATTCCCAAGGGATGTAGTTCTCTCTGGTTTTCATTTCATCTGAATTAGCCATATCTGCTAATTCTTTCTAAGTTCCTGAAGCTACAAGAAAGCTAAGTGGGTTAAAAAGATGTCTGGAGGGAGTTTGAAGATGAAATAATATTTTTTTGTCTGGTGGATATAAAACAGATAAACACATAAGCTAGTAGAAATAATCGGCTCCCTATAATCAGCATTCACTATGACTTTACTACCCTCATTATCTGAGTTATTATTTGGCACACTCCTTTCATTAGCTTTATTTCTTAACTTTTCTTTCTTGTCAGCCTCTGTGCCTTATCCGAAAATTTAGATTATGCATTAAGGCAGAATAAGCACCAAATATATTAAGGAAACAGTGATTCAAAATTATAGAGTATTGTACATATTTATATGTTGTGGTTTTCCTTATGGACAGAAGAAAAGCTTTAGAGAGTGCATCTGGAAAACACCAGCATTGTGATAAAAAATACCGAAGAGAAAAGATGAAAAATAAATTCTAAACAAAATTCTTTTTGGTTGTATTAGTTTCCTACAGTGAAAATCAGGAACTGAGGTGTTCCAAAAACCTAAAACTGTGCAAACAGTCCACTCAGAAGATTCTAAAATAGAGGTATGCAAAATATTTCTAATTTCACTGTCTGGATTTTGATATAATTGAAAATTCAACGATTAACCACCAATACAGTGCATGCCATTCAGCTACTCTGTGCAACTGTTCCCATGTTTGTGAGACTGGTGCATGACTAATATGTTTTCATACCACTTAAAACCTGCTGGAGTCAGTGCATTATTCTCTTAAATTTATACAGGGCTTTTATAATGTGTTAAGTACATCATTATATGGTCTAAGCTATTTCTGATTGCAGAACAGATGACATATTTGTCTACACAAAAGCTTAATTGACAACTTTTGATACATCAAAAAAGCAGGATTTTGTGCTTTAGAAAACATAACTTTCTTAAACAATTTGGTATAGAATATATATAATATATACCACATCACTCTTACTACAAGGAAATGAACTCTTAAACTCTTATCTCTGCCACAAGTTGAACCAAACTCACTATTATCTCTGACAATTGTAAACGCCTGACGTAAACATCCATTAACGAAATTAGTTTTCACTGTTTCCTTCCAAGCATCCCTGTCATTCTGCCTTCAACACATTTATAGAGAGGTATACCAACAATGGATCATGTCATAGACATACTTGTTGATAACAGACTGAACTATGTCATCTTCCAAAATACTCTATTCATCCTAAAGGCTTCCCAGACCTGCTTGGTTCCAGTCCTTGGGGTCAGATAGTATGGAGGAATGATTGTACAATCTCTTCTTACAAACCTCCAGTGCTCTATATTCTACTGTTTGGTAGGATGTTTTAAGTTAACTTCTCTTGCAGCTAGAAAGTTTCTCCTTAATACCCAACTATAATCCCCCTAGCAGCAAAGCAAGTGCTAATTAAACAGCTATTTTTAGAATCATAGAATAGTTTGGGATGGAAAGGACCTTTAAAGGTCATCTAGTCCAACCTCTCTGAAAGGAGCAGGGATATATTTAACCAATCTTCATCAAAAAATATTTAGTAATTAATATTTTACAGCCTGGGGGATATGTCAGTGTCGTAATACTAAACAGGGCAGTGGGATGTCCTTTCACAGCAGTAGAGAGAAACATCACTTAAAAACAATATCACTTGTATATTTTATTTCTTAAGCTTTATATACTTAAGACAGATGTTGCTGTCAGTCACAGTGCGAGATGCCATTTTAATTTATACAAAGAACATGTATCTAACTACAGCTATACATTGAATTCACGGTTCTGTATATTCAAATCAGTCACTATTCTTTATAAAAAACACTATACAATACATATTTAGATGACAATGAGTGACACTTGAGAATAGCTGAATTTTCCTTCTTTTTAATGGGGTAGAAGGCAGAGATTGAATTTAACTTTCATTAAATATCTGAAAAGGAGCATAATCTTCAATAAACAGAAGAATTTAAATTCCTCCAGAATCAAGTTATGTGAAAGAAAAAAAGTACTCAGAAGAGTCAGTAGTTGAACAAGAAATAGATCCAGAAGCAACTTTTGACCTGTGAGTTTAATAGCCACAGTCTGTCAGCAAATAGATGCTTCCTTCACGGTTTGGTATTCTGAGCCCACAGTGTCCAAACTTGTATCACTGATGTTATGACTTCACAAACTAAACAGTGAAATACTTAAAAACCTTTATATTTCAAATGCAAATTAGTATATTTTCCTTCCTGACATCTACAACCACATCTAGATAACTTGTTGTCTTTCACGCTGAAAGGGAGGGATGCCATCCAGAGGGACCTGGACAGGCTGGAGAGGTGGGCCCGTGCCAACCTCATGAAGTTCAACCAGGCCAAGTGCAAGGTCCTGCATCTGGCTCGTGGCAATCCCAGGCACAAATACAGACTGGGCGGAGAATGGATGGAGAGCAGCCCTGAGGAGAAGGACTTGGGAGTGATGGTGGACGAGAGGCTCAACATGAGCCGGCAATGCGCCCTTGCGGC
>WHYT01017275.1:0-13259 GCA_009806455.1 Tetrax tetrax | reverse complement strand
TTAGAAGGAGGGAGGTTTAGATTAGATATTAGGAAAAAATTTTTCACAATGAGAGTTGTAGAGCACTGGAACAGGTTGCCCAGAGAGGTGGTGGATGCCCCATCCCTGGAAACGTTCAAGGCCAGGCCAGGGACCTCCTAGTCAGGGAGGTCCCTGCTTCTTGCAGGGGGGTTGGACTAGATGACCTTTGAAGGTCCCTTCCAACTCTAACCATTCTATGATTCTATGATTCTAAGGACATTGTACACCAGTGTCAGCTCACTGATGATAGTCATATCTGTGAAAACCATCTTAAGTAAAATGAAAGCTAAATTTCTCACAGTTTTGTAGAAAGGAGAAAAATCTGACATTTCACTTCTTTCTACATGTGACTTTTGCTTACAGCCGAAGTTAGTTTCACAGCTGCTTTAAATCTCAGCAGACATTCAGAAAGGAAGAAAGTAAATGTTCAAATTCAACTCAGAACCGTGTGTTCTTTTGAAACTGATTTGCATAATCATTGATGTTGCCTCTTCTCACTGGCCCCGCCCTACAAAGATTTCTATATAAACTTACTTTTATACACATTAATAGTATCATCAAATTAGTGACTTCCGTGCTGTACTTACATGTTTTACACATCTTTGTAGGAATGAGCCATAATAATACGAATTAAAATGAGAAAGTAATAGCCACGGGCACATCAGAAATACATAGCGTTGAATTCACCAAGAGATGGCTCTAGAGACCATAAATGTACTTTTTCCTGGACATTGGGCAACTGCTACTGATGAACTTATCCATTGAGAGCTACACTAAAAAGTAGGTATGCATTTACTTTAAGATATGCAAGTATGTATAATTGTGTTAATTCTGAAAGCTCCCAAAACCCTTCACAAAAATATAATTCTTTCCTTGATATTACACTGTTGCTACCTTTAACATGGAACAAAACATTCGTTTTGTGACCTACACCAAAGCAAAAGTGTCCTATGGAGTTTAGTGTTGACTCAACATGCAGTGTTGACTGAAGTTGGAGCGTTGCCTCATTATTGACCGAAAGAGCAAATTCTCATTGCTTTATTATCTTGGCTGTATGTAACTCTGGAAATAAATGAAATAGACTATCACTGTTTATTGAGATTATATAAGAAAAATCTATTCATACATAAAGAATTCGAAGCAGGTGAAAGAAAAATAAGCATTTATTATTTATCTTATAATACAAAAAGAAGTGTGTTCTAGGAAATGATCTGATAGTAGTTTCAAAGGAAGTACTTCAAAGAAAATGCTTTTTCATGCTTCACATACATGGTAAATAGGTATTTGCAGAGCACTTTGTCACAAAAGCTCAATAATAGAAATGAGTTCAAAGGATAGCTCTGTGTTTGGACATTAAACATGACAGTGTGGATGCAATTTCCAGATGAGAAAGTTTGTACACCATTAGTTCCAGGAAAATGGCTGAGTATTCCAACAGGAGGATCACTCACATGTATATACATATTTATCTCTCTCTGTATACATATATATATGACCTTTTCTTACCTTATTCCTTGCTCACCTGCTATTGCCGAATATCTGAGACAAGGTATCCAGAGAGGCTTTTCATCTAGTCTGTGTGATGAATTCTCTTATTCTCATATTCTAATGCTTCCATTTCCTATTCCCACTTAATATGTTAAGAGATCTCAGTCCGTGAGCAGGTCACAAACACTATTAATCTTATTCACACTATATATTGGGGGTTTTATGCATAAAGCCATATGAGGCCAATCTCTCAGATGTTTCTGAGTGAACTGGCTATATTAATATTAAAACCAGCACCTAATAAAGTGCAGTGCAGATAAGGTGCAATATGGGTTGTCAACCATCGGTGATGATAACTCGATCCTACTGATCTATTCCTGGTCAGTATTTTGTTATAGACTGAATATTTTGGAACAGCATTAAATGCTCTAATTTACTAATTCTAGTTGACATCTGTCTAAGCAGTTAGTATGCAGCACTTCAGAAATCATACTCCACAAGAATTAAAAGATTATGTGCTTTTTTTTTACCTTGTCCTAAAAGTTATATTTGCATCTACTTTGTGATAGATTAACATGTTCCAGAATCTTCAATGACTTTTTCATAGTTTGCATGGTTGTTTTATAACCATTATTTTTCTTTCATGGGTAATTCATCTTTTTTGACAAAATGCAGTTCAGGTTAGGATTAATGGACTATTATGTGATCAATATAGTAATTCCTATATGCCAAATGAAAAAAATCAAGGCCTGTAAGAAACATAATCATCCTGGCAGATTTTTTACAGCTTAAAACATTACAAGCACCCAGATAAGCCAGGTATTTTGTGTAACTGCATTTGGCATACAGAAAAGCAGGGAACATAGAGTAATGTAATGTATTTTAACTCAGTTTTTAAAATATCAAACTTTAAAATTTTTTTTAAAATTTCAGTCAACTCCATCTAAATGCGTTGATAGCTTTTAAACACATGAGAGTTCTAGTAAAGAAAATTAATTAAGGTTGTTACTCTAAATTACAAATACAATATCCTGTACTTGATACTATATATACCTTGTGTATTGCATTATATTAATCTAATATATTACTGGATATATTGTATATATATTATATATACATTTTAATCAAGTATTTATTTTCTATATAAGAATAACTTATCATTTGAAAGCCCACTACATGTTGCAGTTTATACTTGCAATTGTACAGAAGAATAAAATATAATTAGATATAGAGACAGAACAATGATAAGTTCAATTGATTATGGGCAGTTATAGCATTAAATCAATCAGAAAACATACCTGAAAATGTTTTTAAACTGCGAAAAAGTATATTAAATTCAAAAAATAAAGACTCATTATACTTTTTAACAGTACTTGCATATCTTAATGCTTAAATTAATGAATCTAGAATTTCAGATCAACAATCATTGATGAGGGAAAAAAAAAAAGATTTCTTTAAGTCATCTTTCCATTACTGCGATCTTGAGTTGGATTAAAAGAAACATAGAAGGTATGTAAACAAAAAAACCTCATTCTTGTTCTATACTTTTCAGCATTTCATAGATCATGAGTGAAAATTAGTCTTATACATAGGTCACACACACCTTCACTCCTACTTTTAAATATAAGTAGATTTTACTTGAAGCTTCCTTTCTGGTGCGAATTTAACTACTTGTGAAAAGAGGTTTTTTGCTTCTTCTCAGTCCCTGGTCTGTAGGATAAACTGGTCTGAGTTTGCTTATCATAAGTAAGACACATATCAAATATTTTCATGTTATTGTTACAGTTGATTCACGCTTCTATGTATGAAGTCGTTCTACAGATTTTGCCACTGTTTGGGTCAGAGAAAAGTTCATGGATGAATCAGATAGAAAAGGAACTTGAAACTGAAAAGGGTGCTTAGTAAGAAACAACCACAGAACCATGGTTCACTTTTATCACTTTGGAAACGATCTGAAATCTTATCACTGCTGTGAATTCTGAAAACAAAAAAGCCACCATATGGCTGCATGAAATTGTAAATGTTGATTTATTTTTCCTCACCGTAGGCATTGGCATATTCATAAAAATAAAGGAAAAAAATTACTTTCATCCACCAATGGGCAATGCCATTGCTTAATGGATTGTGTTAAAAACGATGCATCTTCCTCATTTTCTACACTATACCGAAAAATATTTTCTCTTCACTAAAGGAAGAACATATGATCCTTCATTTTGGCAGAACTATCATGTTTACAGTCAACAGTGTTGTTTCCTGACTTTCTACACCTTTCTACTCTATACTATTCAAATCTGGTATGTTTTATTGGTCAGGATGAACTGAACACTCAGTAATGTTCTTCCAGAAGTTAGTGTTTATGATATACTAGTACATTCAGAAAAATGTCTCCATTTTGCATTCACAAATACCATTTGTCCTAACAATATATTCAGTATCCATTACTTCCATCAATGAAGTATTAGAGTCAAATATTTTTGCACAAATATATTTCGGGCTTTTTTAAACGCATCTGTACTTATGCAATATCAAAAGCAGATCTGTGTTTGCTTTGTAGCTAAAACAGATAATATGAGATTATTTTTTCCCTTTCTTGTTTAGTGTAAATTAAGATACATTTTAAACTGCAAGTTTTAACTAAGTAACAGTAAAAATATGAAATCTGTTCCTTACCAGCAAGAATTTTCTCATCATTTCAACATTTTAAATGTGTTTTCAACCTAGCATTTTAAATTCTATTGTGTCCTTTCAAAACCTCCAGGCAGCAATCAATTTCCATATGAAGGGTATGTCATACACAAGTCATGCGTGGAGAGGTATACTGCCTCTGTATATGGTATTCTGCCCATGAAGCCTTGCACTTTTAGATGAAGAATCAGTTGCACATAAACTGATGGGTTTCTATTCTCACAATCAAGAAAAAAAAAGCATACAAATGTAGAATATGCAGAAATAGCAACTTCTAGTTTGTATATGTCATCAACATGACAGAGAAGAAAACATGGTTAATTGCACAGATATCAATGACTTGTGCATAGCTAAAAATCACACTTAGAATCAACCCTGTTGGTAATTGCTTACGTTTTTTTTTTAAAAGCTGTTATATGGCCAGGCTGCAGATGAAGGAAACGTGGAATAGTGGCTTGCATATCTGGTTGTGAAACCGAACATGTGACTGTATTTAGACACTTCAGAAAAAATTACACATAACCACGAATGCCTCTTGCTTCAGTCCATTTGGTGAGCATATATTTAAGATGATAGACATGCACCGCTGCCTGCCATGTCTATTGCATGATATCAATAATATCCCCTATACACCAGTTTAATGACCAGCTATTCTCTGACCAAAAGAGTGTTCTCGATAAGTACCTTTCACCAGTCACTTTCCAAATGGTAGCTCTAATGGAGGAGGTAATACAGAGCTATGCTGGTTCTCTCTATGGCTCTACGTACCTCTCCATAGCTACAATGGCTTTGAAAGAACCAGAACAAAGGTTTCACAATTAAAGAAGCTTTGACATCTCTAAGACAGGTGTATTTCAAGATGACTATATCAAGGCTAAGCATCTTACCCTGGATTTGTGAATAAATTAATTGTTTTGAATTTTTTTTTTTTTTAATTTTAAGAGTAACAGATGCTTGTTTGAACAAGCCAAAACTCCGAATCTCTTACAATAGTACCCTGAGGAGAAAAAAAAAATCCTTTGAGTATACATTTTGCTTAATAAAGTGGCCAGTTGGCAAAGGAAAAGCAAACAACAAAACAAAATGATGACAAGTGAAAAAAAAAATTCCATCTGATTCCAGTTACAACTGATGAACTTAGAAAGCATTCAGCCTCGTTAACAGAAGTTTGATAGCTGTATCTTAATTTGCTTGCATTAAGATGTAATTGCTTTATCCAATACTGTAGTTCTATGTTTCCTCAGATGAAAAGATAATTTCAGAAGCTATATGTAATCCTTTCCTGTACTTCATGTCTTACTGACATTCGTGGCACTGATGTTGCCAGATAGAAAAAATTAACAGCCTTTGTTGCTTCTCTGGATCTGATTATTGAGCTGTTAAAGTTTGATTACGTTTGTTGAAGAAAACATGTAATGCAGCAATGTTGCTGTCAACAATACTATGTACTGTATGTAACCTACAGGGAAAAAATGCATTTTCTAATGTAAATCAATCTAAACATGATCTAATTTTTCACATCAAGTTTACTTACATGTTTAACTATCTTTGTGAATAATATAGCCCTTGACATTCATAAAAACTAACATTCTCATGATTTACACAAATTTAGATTCCAGTCCTGCCGATTCCTATTTCTGTACATATAATTTTTGATCTGTTTGAATTCTTGCATGACAAAATTCTTATGCCTGAGGGTATGAAGATGATGATGAGTCTCATCTTTAATACTGAGCCAGGACCTAAGGCTGTTAAACAAAACCGCATGATGGCAAGACTCACAAAATCTTTCAAAGACAGGCACTATTCTTGATAACTTTACAAAATATAGATTCCAAACAGGCATAGGGGAGATATTTGAGCGAGTATGAATTGTATTCCGGAATCACACAGCTTTTTTTTTTGTTATTTTATACCTAAATTTAAGTTAATTAGCCAAATCCATGGACCTGGCATGTATTTGAACTCAAGTCATTATAAAGCAAAGAATTTTTTTTATACTACAGATAATTATCTGCAGAATTAATTACCTCAGGAAGTTATACAGACCAGAATTATAAATGACTTCAAAATGGGATTAGCAAATTCACAGAATAAACATTCTCTGTGGTTCTTTATTAGCTATAAAAGATATTAGTCCATTTACAAATCAAGATGATGACTCAAATCAGGGATAGTTCAACAGAGGAACGATCACATTAAATACATCCTGTTCAAAAGAAGTGTCCCCCAAGGCTCCACTAAAGACCACAATCAGAGATACATTATAGGAAAAGGTGGAATTTTGACCTAAAAATAACTACAAAATATTTTAATTTTTGAAATGAATGCTCTTTCTCTTTTTGTGTATTTTTTGTGTCTAAACATTTGTCTGCTGTAGGTCTTTTCATCAATGATTAGCATATACACAAATTTTAATAAATAATGTTTGGAAACAATATTTGGAAATATTCAGAAACAAAGATTATCAGATATTCAGAAACTAAGATTAATTATTTTTATGCAGTACTCTCCAGGTGAGTTCTTAAGCCTTAAAAGTCTTTTAGAATTCAGAAAAGGTTGTGTTTGTTTGTTTTTTTTTTTATAGAAACTCAGTGAAATTTGGTGGAATTTATCCTGAGAGGAAGAGAATATATATGACAAGTATAAATTCAGTGTTTCAGGACTAAAACTTAATGGCACTGAAGTCTATGACAAAATCCAAAATAACTTCAGTGTTAATAGGATTTTTTAATAGGTCTGTGATATGCCTTATTTGACATGCTAGTTTTGAGGCAGTGACTCAGAGCAGCGAGCAGCAACCTCTTCCTTGCTAATCTTAAGTATAGTATCCTGATCTATTCTTGATGACTTTGAGATTCTTGTCTCAGACAAATCTATAGTAATAAGGCAGGTTCAAGGTAAGCCAGGAAGTCAAGTCCAAGGGTCAGGTTTCAGGTTTGCAAGGTACATGACCAGGAAAAGGAATAACTGCTACATAGCTCGGGTACAGACCAAGCCTGAGGGCCGGAGCTTAAAACGATCTCCTCAGAAAAGGGCAGGAAGTCTCCACTTCTCACAGCCTTTTCTCACATAGCTCTTCCCATACAGCTGCATCAACATCTGGCTCTGAATGCAGGTAACTAAATCCCTAGGAGAGAGGGAGATGAGTTCGGGGCCTTCACAAAAGTATGGTTTTGCTATTCCAACTCTAGTTGATAGATTCAATGCTAGGTCACAAATTTCCACTTTAACTAATTACTGTCAATACAAACGTAAGTACTGTCATATCTGCACTTAATACTTAATAATACTTAATAAGATGCAAACCTGATAGTTGCCCTGTGGACTATGTGTAAATCTGGAATGATTCTTACATCTCTGTAAAGAAGTTATATTACTTCTGGCAAATCTTAATAGTTATTATAGGTTACTCACATTATAGGTTACTCACAAAATAATTTATCATATAATTATAGAATGGTTAAGGTTGGAAGGGACCTTCAAAGGTCATCTACTCCAACCTCCCTGCAAGGAGCAGGGACATCCCCGACTAGATCAGGTTGCTCAGGGCCTCATGCAACCTGACCTTGAATGTTTTCAGGGATGTGGCATCCACCACCTCTCTGGGCAACCTGTTCCAGTGTTCTACCACCCTCAGTGTAAAAAATGTTTTCCTAATATCTAATCTAAACCTCCCTCCCTCTATTTTAAAACCATTACCCTTAGTCTTGTCACAACAGGCCCTACTGAACAGTCTCTCCCCATGTTGTGGTTTCACTTAGTGAGGGAGGCCTAAGGTGGTAGCTTCTGTAGGAAACTGCTAGAAATCGCTCCCCGTTGTTCAGTGGACTTGGCCGGGCCTAGGGCAGACCCGCTGCTGGCCAAGGCCGAGCCGACTGGGAGCAGAATGTCCCGTGATAGCGCCTCTGCGATAACATATTTAAGAAGGGGAAAACTCCAGGGCCTTGCAGGCCTCACCCTCTGGCCTCTCGCCAGGCGGCCGGCCGACTGGGCCCAACTCAGCCCAGTCCGGCTGCAAGAGGTGGAGAGGAGATGAGATGGGATAGATGATGTGAAGAGATCCTGAGAGGCTTCTGCCAACCTGTTGTGAAGAATGAACTTTTCTTGTGAGAGAATAAGCTGCAGACACCAAGGTCAGTAAAGAAGGAGGGGGAGGAGTAATGTGGCTCCTGGCCAAGATTCCCCTCCAGCCTGTGGTGACGACCATGGTGGAGCAGGTTGTCCCCCTGCAGCCCATGGAGGTCCACGGAGGAGCAGAGATGCACTTGGAGCCCGTGAAGGGCCCTGCACCGGGGGAGGTGGATGCCTGAATGTGGCTGTGGCCCGTGGAGGACCTGCTGGGACAGCCATTCTGGAGAGACTGCACTCCGTGAAAGAGACAACCTACGCCAAAGTAGTTTCACAAAGGACTGTGGCCCGTGGGTGGGACCCCACACTGGAGCAGGGGAGGGATGTGAGGAGTGCTTCCCCCAACTGTGAAGCAGTGGCGTAAAACAATGCATAATGGACTGACCGCGATCCCCATTCCCTCTTCCCCCCTGTGCTGCTCGGGGGGGGAAGGTAGATAATGTTAAGCTCGGGAAGTGGGAGGGGTGGAGGAGGTTATCTTTTTTCTCTGTCTCCTTGTCCTGCTAGTTGTAGTAATAAATGAATAGTTTTCCCCAAGTCAAGTCTGTTTTTGCCTGTGACAGGAAGGATTTCTCCCTGTCCTTATCTCAAACCTCAAGTGGTTTTTCTTAAATTATCTCTCCCTATTCTCTTGGAGGGTGGGGGGAGTGAGAGAGAGACTGCATAGTCTGGTCCGGATCGGGGCTGAACTACAACACCCCATCTTTCCTGTAGGCCCCCTTGAGGTACTGGAAGACTGCTATAAGGTCTCCCCAGAGCCTTCTTTTCTCCAGGCTGAACAGCCCCAACTCTCTCAGCCTGTCCTCATAGGAAAGATGCTCCAGGACTCTGATCATCTTCGTGGCCCTCCTCTGGACCCTCTCCAACTGGTCCATGTCCTTCTTATGTTGGGGACTCCAGAACTGGACACAGTACTCCAGGTGGGGTCTCACCAGGGCAGAGTAGAGGGGCAGAATCACCTCCCTCGACCTGCTGGCCCGTACAGCACAAACAACTTTTAAGTGAAGAACCAAGTCATTAAAGGCTTAAATTGCTTGTTAAAATCACATGCTAGTCAGAAACAGTCATCAGTTTCATAAAATTAATATATTCTACTCATAATTAAACACAGAATTGATTGTCATTTCCAAATATTCTCCCAGTTTTGGGGAATAAAAGCCAGCGCTCAGATTATTAAATTCTCCTTGGGTAAGAAATTTCCTAGAAGTGCTATGCTTCACTATTTTCATCCCACTGAAGTTAAACACTATTGTATACATATGAAATGAAAAATATGTATTTTTACATCAAAAACCATCAACATGATTAATCTGAAACTTTGCTGTCAGGATACATTCTTCCCAGGAAAACAGGTTTTTATAGTACTGTTCTGATTCCTCATAGTTTATTCATCTTGGTAAATTATAATGGCAGATGTTATACTTGATACACAAAATGTTTAAATTACTATAAAATGTGATTCTTTTTTCCTTTGAAGGATTTTCAAATTTATCTTAGCTTCTCAGAAAGAAGTTACCCAGGCTGATATGTCCATACATGGGGGCACTTCTTGCACTGGGAAAGTGAGCCCAAACCCGGTGAGCCATTTTCTTTGCAATAAGCATTAGACTTTGTCACAGCAAGGCACTATAATCATAGAAGAGGAAGAACAACTCTCCTGTGCAGTAGTCCTTGATTTGAGAGTGGTGACAGAATTCCTCAACAACCGTACGTCATGGTTGAGAAAGTTCCAGACAGGAATCCAGTAATAGGAATAGATAAAAAGGACACTGGGTTTAGGTTATATCATAGAATCATAGAATGGTTAGGGTTGGAAGGGACCTTCAAAGGTCATCTAGTCCAACCCCCCTGCAAGGAGCAGGGACATTCCCAACCAGATCAGGTTGCTCAGAGCCTCATCCAACCTGGCCTTGAATGTTTCCAGCTTTCTGAGAAAAAAAGTTGTGACCTGCCTCTTGTAAAAGAAGAGACGTACATGTATAGTCTAACAAAATAATACACTAAACTAAGAATTTAACAACTGTATGCACTTCCTTATCTTTGGGACAAGTTGAAAAATCCCTATTACAGAGGCTACCACAGGCATTTAGATGTGTTTTATATCAGTTTTCTACAAAACGACAACTTCATTGGATGTACTCATTGGAAAAAATACATTTGGCTTTCCTGTAACCATGTGTTGGAGGCAAAACAACATATTCTAAGCACATTGGGCCAAATTGTAAATAATTAGTGCATGAGTAACTAGTAAAAATAGCATACAGAAGAGCTCATCTGCACGAGCTGTAGTTTTTTTCCTCGTGTGCATATTTTACTAATAAAATATGAATTTATGAAGCATGTTACAAATTTGGCTACACAATGACTAGTAGCCTTTACCAAAGGAAAATCTTTGTTAAATACAAAATTTAATGAATTTGTACAACACATTAAAAACAAAAAAAGTCTATGCATCATTCATGAAAGATGAATGATGCATAGATTAGTAAAGCCCTGGGAAGTAAGATATCTGACAGCTCAAAAATGTACCCACTATTTTATGTTATGTTGGACACAGAATTTAGCATATGAATAAATGCACAAATGATTGCTTAAAGTACTGTACTACCCGTTTAACCACCTGAAACTAATACAGTTATACACAAGTATTAAAAGGAAATAACTTCCAGTGTGTCTATTTGTCTCTAGTACAAACTCAGATTGGAAGCTGACCGAGTTTGACAACTTTGCTCTCCAGTATGTGAAATACCATGCATTTGCAACTTCAGGTTTTAAACAAGTGGGCTACCTTTGAAGCCTAGACAAAAAAAGACCCAGTCTCCTGCCAAGAACTACCCAGCCATAAATGTATCTAAAATCTGTCATTTCACAACCTACTGCCGTTAACTGCTATTAACTCTTATTGAGAACATTTGGGGTACAAGCCATATAAGAATAAAAATTTTCTCCCAATGTTAGCTCAACATTAAATCGATTTGATGACTGTGCTTTTCTTATGCAGTGTTTTGCTTTTCAAGAAATTTGGTTGCTGTCAGTAAATATTTAACAAACGTCCAGCTCTCTGTAACACTGTTTTTGGAATTTATGTGTCTTAAAGACAAAACCTCTTCCTGCATTCTGTACATTTACTAGCCTTTTCAGCTTTGTTAGGGAAGCTATGTTAAATAAGACACATTTGCCATGACCCTCTATATAGTGTTTTCTTCAATCTAATTAGTGGTAATGTGCAACTGCTAGGATCAGGTAATTGGATCTAAAATTGTTAGAGTCCCTAGGTAGTCTTTGCACTCTGCCATTGTTTCTGTAGTGGACTGAGGCAGCACTGGGTCTCCTCAGCTCAGACATGCAGATATATTTTCATTTTTGCAGCTCTCACTGTCAGAGATGATTAGGTGCTGGTACAGCTGGAGAGGAGACAAACAGATTTGTTTTGCAGGTAAAAGTTAGAAATGACTGCAGCTGATATTCACTACTGACTGAAAGAATAGTTTGTATTACCTTATCAGTTACTCATTTGGCTCTCAGCCAGACAACCCAGTAGATGTTTTTAATGTTGATGAGGAACTAATTTTTGTTTATATTTTTTGTAATGACTCGTCTTATACTTGGGCCTTTTAACTGAGAACTAGTGGCTGAGAAAAAAAGAATAGTAAAAATTTATAATCTGCAATCAATGAATACTCCAAAGAAATGTAGGCCTGTGTTCGGTCAGCCAAAATGATTTGATAGGCAACAGCTACTCATCTATGTCAGGAGTCTCAGGACAGATTAAATGAACTTTTTTTATTTCCTAATTGCTTCTAGATCATCTACTGTGTTATCTCAGCAATGATTTTTTTTTTTAATCTTCCAAGCAGCCGATAATGTAAAATTGTCTATGAATAGCAAATTTATACTTATAACAAGATTAATTTCTGCGTTTTTTAAAAAGCAAGGAAACATATCTTTGTTTTATAAGGAATCCATCATAGGCTTTAATGGATACAGGAAATGAGTAGAAAAGGACATAAAAAAAAAAAAAAAAAGGTGTTAAATTTGCTGCATGACTTTTTCTGCGTTATTGGACCAGATTTTCCTGAATGTTTTCCAGTTTGTATTGTACCTGACTTTTAAATTTTATAACTGTCTAAAGCAGCAATTGGTGAATGCAAGTATCTCTAGAGTGAAACACAGCATACTACAACCAGATCATACTGCCGTGAACTGGGAACTGCTGTGATGGGAGCATTTTTAAAGTGAAACACTAAGTGAATTTTAAAACTTCAGACAAGCATTTATTTATTTTTACCTCCTAGGTACTCTATCAACAATTGCAAACCATACATAAATCCAAATACTTGTTGCACGTTGGATAAATGATACCATGTTTTTTTGCAACCAACAGGCTGTGATACAGTCTTTGATATTCTTATCCTCTCTGATTGAGAGGGCACAACTCATCTTCAAAGGGGAAAGCTGAAACCGAAGAGCTCTCTCCTTTCTTCCCCAAGCTCCGCTCTATATCCCTGGTGTTTCTGTGCAAACATATATGTATCTTTGTGTCCTGGTTCTGGCTAGGATAGAGTTAATATTCACCTGAGCTGGGTGGAGAACTGGAGCTGGTAGCCCCTATGGCTGGGGCACCCAGCTGGGATAATTAACTAATTAGCTAACAGCTGGGGTTAATTTACCCAAATTAGCCAAAGGGCTATTCCATCCCATCTGACATCATGCTCAGTATATAAGTGGGGAGGGTGCTGAGAGGAGCCTGCTGCTGCTTGGAAGAAACTAGGTGTGGAGATTTGTTATAAGTCATTTTACTGTATTTGTATTCTATCATTGTTTTGTTTTCTTCTGTTATTGCTGTTAAATTTATTTTTTGTTCAATCTCAACCCATGTGTTTTTGCTGTTTTTTTTTTTTTTTTGTTTTTTTTTTTTTTTTCTTTTTGTTTAC
>WHYT01017274.1:218596-302771 GCA_009806455.1 Tetrax tetrax | reverse complement strand
AAAAAAAAAAAAAAAAAAAAAAAAAAAGAGAAATCTGACAGATTTAGCGAGCTGAGTGTCATGTGAAAGCATGAAAAGCGTGTTGTTATAGGAAGGCTGCTGAGCCTACTTACCAAGCAAGTTTTGAAGCAGCTAAATTTGGACATGAAACAAATATTTATGCTTGTTTGCACAGCTGAAGTTGGTTTTACGGAAATTTCCCAGTGCTAGTAATACACATTTTTCACACCTATATCTTTTTTTAGCTACAAATACAGACACAGACCAAAAAAAAAATTGACTTTTCAATTGTAAGGTGACTGGCATATCCTCAACATCAATTATCACAGAGATCTTTTTTGAATGTATACCTGGCAGCTAATATGCCTAGGAGTCACTGAAAGCAAAAAGAGAGAAAGGTGTCTACATTTAAAGAAATTTTAAATCCTCATTTTAAGTGCCACTGCAAACAGATAGTTGTTACTAACAGCTAAATGGGAATTAAACCCTCAATTTTTAACAAATACAACTGGCGAAAACATTTGAGTCACCTACAAACCTGTGCTTACTGGGCCATCTGATACTACAAAACGAAGTTTGCAATTTTTAAAAAGTCTAAACATAGATATACAATTTCTGGAGCAATTTTTAGACTGACAGAATCTAGAACAAGTGAAATGCAGGTGGTTGAAAAGACTTTAAGAAAATAAATATTAAGAGCAGTTAAGCAGAGCTGTGCTGTCAGTTTTGAGTTTGTCAGCTAGAAAACATCAGCAGTTACTTCCAATAAAAAGTATCTATCATAAAAACTAAGCCCAAAGATTGCTTTAAAAACATGCCAGTGACCAGGAATAAAAATACCTGTCGATATCTTCTATTTTCTGCATATTAAACAGCAGCGATGGAACTATCTTGTCCATGTGCTGAGGTTCCCATATAGTTGCTCGAAGTTCATCGTTAACTGTTTTTCGAACCACTCCCTGAATGCCCCTAATTCCAGCAATTCGGATCCTAAGGAAGGAAAAAAGAAATTATTGAAAAGGAGAAGCACAGCACCTCCCAGTATAGCTGTTTACCTATTAGGCAGCAGTAATTATGCAGTGTGGCATTCCATTAGATTCTCACAAGCAGTAATTTGGAAATTTGGCCGATTCATTAAGCTTGCCCATACTGCCTTTAAATGCCTTTAAAGCTCATAAGAAAGCTGATAAAAACGTAGAAAATTCCATCACTGAAACATTCTTTTAAATTTCTTTTTAATTATTAGTTCTTAAGGTAGTCAAGTTTTGCCAATACTGAGGCTTTAGATACATGAAATACTAGCACTAACCTCTCTTCCTGAAAGGGAAATCTCACTCACCAGGTGAGATTCAGTTTCAGACTCAGAAGTCTGCATTACCTGTCTACGTGTGTAGATGATGCTCAAGCTCCCATTCAGGCCAGTCAGGTCAGTGGAATCTCAAGCTCTGCAGGTGAACAGCGACTCCAGGTATTTGTTTGAGGATCAGCTGAATTATTCCCTAGCCCCCAGCAATGGTATTGACTACTTGTGATACCCGCATTTAGAACTGTAGTCTGTAGTCATAGCTCACCTGTTTTGTTGAATTACCTCAGTACCTACAGCAAATCTGGTATGCCAACTCCAAAATGACTGCTGTTCATAAAGGTCTCTTTCAAAAGGATACATTTAAACTGGCTAGGATAATGTGGAGTCTTTTTACTACGCATTTGGTCAACCTGAGTGAAAAATTGATTCATGTGAGGAAATAAAGATCACACCTTTGTGTACTGGAGTGCCACTAGTCCTAATTTCACATTCTTACTATTGTACAGGAGATTGAAAAATGAGGGCTGAAGTACTGAGAAAGGCGCAGCATCAAATTTCATCACACACAGGAAAGGTTTCATTCCTCTAAAGAGGGCTCAGATAGGTATTAAAGCAGAGATTACATTTAAATCAAGTTCATGTACAGTCTTATGTCTAAGGGTACATCAACATTGCAAACTGAAGCACAGATAACGGTGCAGGTGGACAATTTGAAGAGCAAAAGATTAGCACAAAAAGCAGCTTTTACTCCTACAGCAATCACAGTCCTGAGGTATTTTACTTTGAGGTATCCTTATGGTCATACCTGAAAGATGAATCAGCGATGTACCAGTCTCTTAATGCATTCCACGTTCTAGTTCATTACTCGTATCACCTCTCATTTGCAAGGGGCAATGGAGGTGAAAGCACTACTGAAAACGCTGTGCTGCATATCCTAGCCTCTTAGAAAATGTGTTACGGTAAGTAAGCAGTTCAACATTTCTGTTTTAGTTTCATTAAACCCAAAAAGGCAAAATCTCAAAAAGCTCTTTGAAACATTCATGAATACTATTTGCAACCACCAGCATCAGCTAAATATACTGCACCTGACAGAAGCTTAAGTTACAAGGTAGTTGCACAATTAGTTGCTTCACTAATGACATCTGCTTAAGCAGTTTCCAGTTTGGTCCCTGAATATAATTTACCATCCCTTCAGTTCTTCCCCAAACAATTAATGGGGTCATCCTGTAAAACCATTCACTGGAACAATCTTCCTAAAGGGAAAAGGGGTGGGGGCAGAGGGAAAGTACAGGAGAAGCAGGCAGATTTAATCCTAACCCTTTCAGAGACAAGGGTTAAGCAGAACCCTACGTACAGTAGGGCAACAAATAAGACAGCAGTAAATGACAAAAAATAAGGAGGAATAAACAAGATGACTGAAGGAGGAATGAAGTTTTTGGTTTTGTTTTTCTTAAGTGATGTACACAGTATTAATTCTTTTTGAAAATACAATACAGAGTTTTTTAACACTGCAAACTTTTAAGAAAAATCCTTATGCATTGCAGCTAACACAACAGCAGTACACCCAAAGCGTTGAATAAATGTTCGGCATACAAATTTTTTATAGTTGGCTGAGCACTTAATGCACAGAAATAGAAAATATGAGAACAACAGAGATGCAAGACATATAATCTGAAAAGCCTTAAGTTTTCTAAAATGCTCAGGAGTTAAATAGTGATTGACAATTCATATAAAGAGCACATCGCTAGGGGGAGCTGAAGTAAAAAAGAAATTGTGGTGCTTACATAACGTAGAAATTTGTAATACTAATTCACGAAGGCATTTCAGTTTCACACACAGTATCATACTGCAGACATCTAAGAAAATTCAATTTTAATGAGTAATTCTCAAATAGCAGACCCAAAATATGCTTTTGCTATCCATGTAAGTAGCCCCATTAACGTCTCAACTGAGTTATGCAACTCACACACATTTGCAGTAATGAGTACGGCCTTTCTGGAGAGAATCCATGCAATCCAGCATCATTCAGGTATGTGCTGGTTTTGGCTGGGATAAAGTTAATTTTCTTCATAGTAGCCAGGATGGGGCTATGTTTCGGATTTGCGCTGGAAACAGTGTTGGTAATACAGGGAAGTTTCCACACAGAGTCAAGACCTTTTCTGCTTCTCACAAGGATCTGGGAGGGGACACAGCTGGGACAGCTGATCCCAACTGACCAAAGGGATACCCCATACCATATGACATTATCATAACATTCTTACGCAATAAGCATATAAAGCTGTGGGAAGATGAAGGAAGGGGGAGAAATTTGGAGTTACAGTGTCTGTCTTCCCAAGTAACCGTTATACATGATGAAGCCCTCCTTTCCTGAGCACCTGCCTGCCAATGGGAAGTAGTGAATGAATTCCTTGTTTTGCTTTGCTTGTGTACACGGGTTTTGCTTTACCTACTAAACTGTCTTTATCTCAATCCACAAGTTTTTTCACTTTCACTTTTCTGGTTTTCTCCCTCATCCCACGAGGGCAGAGACAGCAAGCTGTTATGTGGTGTTTAGTTGCTGGCTGGGGTTAAACCACAACAAGGTAAAATTCCACTTAAATATTCTAGGAGTTCTAGCCACCTAAGATTTGCAATATTTGGTGCTATTCAAAATATCAGACTTTCATTTTCTTCCTGTAGAATGAACTGTTCCACTAAATGTCCTAATAAAAGCTGTATTACAGCCTACATTAACATGTTAAGACAGTTTTCTTTCATATGTACAGAACGGCACTTACTCCTTTTGTATTTCTGGATCCTGGTCACATGAATGACACATGGCACTGAATCGAGACACAAAGAAGTCATAGCGTCTGTGATACGAAGGTGTGTCTTCCTCAATGTTGGCAAATTTGACAAACTGGAAAATGAAATATATTCAGAAAAAAAAGCTTTCGACACCAATTTCCCAAAAGAGAATCATAGAATGGCTAGAGTTGGAAGAGACCTTCAAAGGTCATCTAGTCCAATCCCCCTGCAAGAAGCAGGGACATCCCCAACCAGATCAGGTTGCTCAGAGCCTCATCCAACCTGGCCTTGAATGTTTCCAGGGATGGGGCATCCACCACCTCTCTTGGCAACCTGTTCCAGTGTTCTACAACCCGTATTGTGAAGAATTTTTTCCTAATATCCAAATGATATAATGAATATAATGAATTAATGAATAATGAATACTAAGCTTAATTTAAGAAGTAACATAAAATACTGCATTTAGGAAAGAATCCAGATTTGACGATACTTAAATATTTAACTTCAGAGAACAAAAAGTTAAATTTAAGAGTTTCCTTTTTAAAGCCTTTCCACTAGAACTTCATTTACATTATTATAAAAGGGCACGACGGCATGAAATACAACATACTATGCAATATGGAAACATCTAAAACTTGAATTGTGAGCGTCATCAGAAAACAATCATAGACTAATTTAGGTTGGAGAAGACCTTTAGGATCATTGAGTCCAATCGTTAACGTAACACTGCCAAGTCCACCACTAAACCATGTCCCTAAGCTCCATGTCTACACATCTTTTAAACACCTCCAAGGATGGTGACTCCGCCACTTCCCTGGGCAGCCTGTTCCAATGCTTGGCAACCCTTTCAATGAAGAAATATTTCCTAATATCCAACCTAAACCTCCCTGGCGCAACTTCAGGCCATTTCCTCTTGTCCTATCACTCACTACTTGAGAGAACAGACTGACACCTACCTCGCTACAACTTCCTTTCAGGTAGTTGTTAGAGAGCTGTCCAAGCAATCAAATGATACACATTCACTAGCAGGTTAACTAGCAACATTCTGACTTACCAAAATTAAAGGGAAATAAACTTGGAGGCATTCTGTCAATCCTGTCTATCTTTACAAAAGGGAAAAAGGAGAAGTCAGGGAAATATAACCCAGTCAACTTTAATTTCCTTTACAGAAAGACACTGAAAAAAAATTTCTAATTTGCAAACATCTACAAAGTAAAGAAGGGATAAGTAACAGTCAACATGGATTTGTCAAGAACAAATCATATCAACCCAGCCTAAATTATTCCTATGACAAGGAAATAGATTTTTGTGAATCCAGATGAAGCAGCATCTGTCATATCTTAACTTCAGTGATGTCGCTGACAAAAAAAATACACAAAGTTCTCAAAGGGAAGCTAGAAAAAACACTGTCAAAAGAACACTCCCTGTAAGATAAATGCAAAAGGGTTAGGAAAAATACAGAAACACTTGTAAATCATCAAACTACAATAATGTATTGAGTGAACTTCTGAAGGGACCTGTGTGGAATACAGTAATATCTGAGTTTCACTAGAGACTTAGATGACAGAGTGGGCTCATCAAATTTGCAAAGAATATTAAAATGGCCAGAGCTGTAGGCACGCTTGATGCCAGTTCTTGACAAACTGGAAATAGGACCTGAAAAATCAAGTAAGCAATTTAGGAAGGACAAATGCAAAATACCATCTTAAGACAGCTGTATAAATACAAGCCAGACACAGCTGAATGCAGAAAAGAATCTTAGGGTTATATTAAATTGTACATTCAACAAAAGTCAATGCTGTTATAATGGCACAAAAAATAAAACAATATATTGTGATACATCTGTATCAACCATGGCATCTATGAAGAAATTTCTGCTATCTAATTGGCACTAATAAGCCCTTAGATGAAATACTGCATCCAGCTGAAGCATCACAGCTGAAGATGCTGATTAACTGATACAGTCCTTCAATTATTCAAGGGAGGAACAAAGCTTTAGATAAACACCTGTTAAAAAAGACTGAAAGACATTAAATTATCTAGTCTACAGCTGCTTAGAAGATGCTAGTCTTACAAGGTACAGAAGACAGCTACAAAAAGAAAAGAAATAAATGGTTTTCTTTGCCCCATGGCAATAGGAACAGCAATAATGGGCTTATACTGAAGCAAAGGCTACCTAAGTCAACATTAAAAAAACCCTCTCCTTTCTCAAGCGAGCAGACTACCTAAAGACCTTTTGGATGCTCCATCACTGACGGTTTTAAGAACAAACTACAGAGGGAAGAAAAAAGGGTAAGGAAAGGTTGCCAAGAAAGGTTTAACATACTGCTGGTTCTGCCCTGAAGCAGAGAGATGTCCCATTAAGATCCCTCTGCTTTTTCCCACCCCAGTATTCTTCTTACCAATTGCTAAGCACAGGCTGAGGCATTTCTCGTATACATTCCAAGATGCAGAACCTGCTTTTATCAGCATGTTACCCATACACATCTAGACAAGCCCAGAGCACTTCAGCATAATCTGTAGCATACTGGTTTGTGCAGGTTTTGCGGTAGTTTTCAAGCTGAAAGTGAAAGCTATATATTTCATTTAAAAAATATCACTTTTCTACTCTTTTTTAAGTCTTTTCTCTGCTTTACCTAGAACACTTATCCCTTTCAACTGCACTACTGGTTCACTCATTGAAAGCTGCAGGTGCAGCTGAAAATGATAAAGTTTGTAAAACTACATTGTCAGCCATCACTGAAAAGGGAGCAAGATTGTGTAATACTCGTGCATTTTACATGTCCTTCCTGTATAGTCAGGTGATAACGACCAATTTTGCCTGACCAATTTGGTGGCCTTCTATGACGGGGTAACAGCATCGGTGGACAAGAGTCGAGCAACGGATATCATCTACCTGGATTGTGCAAAGCTTTTGACACTGTCCCGCACGACATCCTTCTCTCTAAACTGGAGAGGCATGGGTTCGATGGATGGACCACTCGGTGGATAAGGAGTTGGCTGGATGGCCGCACTCAGAGAGTGGTGGTCAACGGCTCAATGTCCAAGTGGAGACCGGTCACCACTGGCATCCCTCACGAGTGGCGTGTTGGGCCCGGCCCTGTTCAACATCTTTGTCGGTGACATGGACAGTGGGATAGAGTGCACCCTCAGCAAGGTCGCCAATGACACCAAGCTATGTGGTGCCGTCAACACGCTGGAAGGGAGGGATGCCATCCAGAGGGACCTGGACAGGCTGGAGAGGTGGGCCCGTGCAAACCTCATGAAGTTCAACCAGGCCAAGTGCAAGGTCCCGCACCTGGGTCGTGGCAATCCCAGGCACAAATCCAGACTGGGCGGAGAATGGATTGAGAGCAGCCCTGAGGAGAAGGACTTGGGAGTGATGGTGGACGAGAAGCTTAACATGAGCCAACAATGTGCCCCAGAAGGCCAACCACATCCTGGGCTGCATCAAGAGGAGTGTGGCCACCAGGTCAAGGGAGGTGATTCTGCCCCTCTACTCTGCCCTGCTGAGACCCCACCTGGAGTACTGTGTCCAGTTCTGGAGCCCCCAACATAAGAAGGACACAGACCAGTTGGAGAAGGTCCAGAGGAGGGCCACGAAGATGATCAGAGGGCTGGAGCACCTCTCCTATGAGGACAGGCTGAGAGAGTTGGTGCTGTTCAGCCTGGAGAAGAGGAGGCTCCAGGGAGACCTGATAGCGGTCTTCCAGTACCTCAAGGGGGCCTACAGGAAAGACGGGGAGAAACTCTTTATCGGGACTTGTTGTGATAGGATAAGAGGTAACCGTTTTAAAATAGAAGGAAGCAGATTCACACTGGACATAAGTAAAAATTTTTTACAATGAGAGTTGTAGAGCACTGGCACAGGTTGCCCAGAGAGGTGGTGGATGCCCCATCCCTGGAAACTTTCAAGGCCAGGCTGGATGAGGCTCTGAGCAACCTGATCTGGTCAGGGATGTCCCTGCTTCTTGCAGGGGGGTTGGACTAGATGACTTTTCAAGGCCTCTTTCAACCCAAACTGTTCTATGATTCTATGATCACATTATAGAAATTCTAAGTTTTTACAGTACACATTAGTCTGTACTTTCTTCTTGTTTAGCAGTGGTGCTCTTAAGCTGTTATTGTGGTTAAATAAAGAATATTTTACTCTTAAGCACCTAAGATATTTTCAAACATACTTCAAATATAAAAGTCATTCAACCCAAAAAAGGACAAAACTCTTATGAAAAGTCCAAGCACTTGCCTAGGACATATTTAAAAAGCTTTTATAGATGTAAACATGTTATTCAGTCATACTAAACACTTGCATTCACCCACTGGTAATTTATGGAAGTTTTACCAGGACAAGTATCTTCTATATTTGTACAATACAAAACGGACAAAAAGCAACTTACATTGGTAATATCTTATTTCTGTAATTTTGAAATCAACAAAATCCAATCAGTATAAAACCACAGAAATCTATCATGAAATAAAGAAGGAACATATTATCTATTCAGAAGATCTTTGTTCCAGACTGAGTCAAGAAAGCTGGATCACATTACCAGAACAGACAGATCGTGAGAGTCCTGTAAGGAAATCATGCAAGTTCTCAAATTAAATTCTCAAGGATATAATTTCTTATATATTTTTAAGCTGTCTCATCACTCTTATGTAGCTAGTACAGTAGGAGAAAAATCATAACTTTAACGGACCCTGGATGTCTTTAAAGAAGGTCAGGTTTTTGCCGTAATTAAAGAAGAAACAATCAGCATGCATCATATTTAAGTCTGAGTTATGTTACTTAAAGTATCTCCCCGTAAAAACAGGGTGGATCTGAGCAGTATTTTTATATATATATATTTGAGCTCCCCAGACTGCCTCCTACAGCCTGGAATTTTCTCACGTTTCAGATGGGAGAAAGGAGGTGCTGATAATGATAGCCACCATCTTTTATAGACAAAGTTACTGTATTTCATTATCAGGAAACTATCACATAGGAAGACATGACATCCTGTAAACATAAGACCCTTGTAAACTACACAGTACAGCACTAACGAGAAGTGTGTGAATGTATCTATGCACTTCACCAAACAATGCAAATAAGACACACAAGATAATCACAAGATAAGGCTCTCAGCAACAAAAATTGCTGATTTAGTTTAGTTATTAATAGTTAAGGTCACCTGACACTTAATCTTGAGTTTTATTGGAATGGGATGGATAGTTTCACATTCAATTTTACTTCATGTCACTTGGATGAAAATTAGCCTGAACGCCACAGGTGCAGTTGTGTGATTTACCCAGCATCATTCCAATTTTAGTAGACTCAGATGTAGAATTTATAAGATAATTTAATATCTTACAGGATGAGAAAAAGTGCTTTCTGCCATTGTGTCTCTCTGTACCTTTAACTCATATAAAAAAAAAGATATAGCAGGGATCCTAGAGATTATTGTACATTAAATCACTACTAGCGCATAATTCCATATTGGTACACAGAATGAAAGAAGCATCTTGTAATAAAGGTAAGTTTCCATCACATACATAGAGAATAGCATGCAGCAGACAAGTCAGACAAACAACTGAATACTCTACCGGGAATATTAATTCTGATATTCCTTAATTTCACACTCTTGACATTTTATACTATTTTTACATATATATGCACTTCAATTCTGCCAAAAACAACTGCTTTTATAAGCCAACAGTAACAGACATAAAAATATCATTGTTATATCAGGCACTGACTGTTCACTTTTCCACTCAGGATACTGCTTGTCTTTTTTAAATAACAAATGATGACAACCAGCAATAACAGTCACCTTCTCGTGCACAGGAAGCCCAGCTCTGTCACTGCTGCTATCACTATTTCACTGCTCCTAGGAAGAAACTGCACTTTTAAAATGAAGCACCCTATCAGCATTTGCAGTAAATAATTTATAATGTGGTAATATTGGGCTACATCTATCTGCTACTTTTTTATATGGAAAAACAATGTTTTATTATCAAAATACAAAGAATTTGCCCCTTCAGCATTCCAATTTTGTGTGCAACTGAGTTTTGTCAACATAGTTTAAGATTAATTTTTTAGTAAATTACACAACCCATTGTTTTTGACCAGCTGCTCAATAAATAAATTTTCTGGATTCTCTCTAAAAAAAAATTGACAGAAAAATAAAAATATTTTTAAAAATTATCTCTTGTCCCAAAAAATTTTGACAAGTTCAAAGATTTTAAAGTTGTTAACTCCTAGACTGGAAAAAACAGACATAATTCATTCTGTCCTAGTAATATAACCACTATGGATCTAAGCAATACATTTATTTATTTGTACATGACAGACAGAGATGTTTCACATGATACTTGGTTACTGAACTTTGGCAAAGTGGTTAGACAGAGAAATTTAGTATTGCTACAAGTTTCTAAGTAAAAGCTTATTGCAGTCAGCCGTCAGATTCTGTAATACTTAAGCCAAAGAAATCTCACTTTATCCCACCACATTTTTTCAGTTTCCTCACCAGCATATGCTATCCTAGCACATGGTTAATAAAAATATCTTCCATGATAGTAAAAGCCATTTTGAACTTCACAGACACTGCCAATTTCAATCTGGTCTACATAAAAAGAAAACCAAAACAAACCAAACAACACTTCAACATATCCACTATTGAATTTCACCTGTTTTCAAGTATCTCCCTAGATAAATAGATTTACAATTGTTAGTTATTGAAAAAATTCTTTGCTGCTGTAAGAAATAAGCTAACATAATTTATAAATTTAACATTAAAAGTCATAGGAATTGATTATATGTAACCTGAAGATCAGGCATAAAAGTACATAAATTAAAAACAAACAATTGTGTTTATAAAACATTAATCTTCAGGTTTGCTTTTTAGAAGTAAATCAGCTTAAAAAAGTAAATTTAACTTCAAAAAAAAAGCACTTAAGACGACGAAACAGCTGAATGAAACTTTTGGGTTTTTGTAAGATATAGAGCAGCAAGTAGCGTAAATTCTGCATGCAAACCCACATATTTGGAAGTCAGGAGAAAAAAAACCTTTGAAGACAGCGGGAGCTTCCAGGTCTTTTTAAGACTCCAAACTACCCAGAGTCATTCAGTACATAATTTGTGTCATTTGAACCCCTGACTTCTGAGCAATCACAAGAGTCCCCATAGCTGATGCAAAATTCGTTTGTGAGGCTGAAAAAAACCTGCAACTCAAGACAGTTGAATCTTACTTGAAAGACATCACTGCTTTTGTATCCCAGTGAAGCTCTGAAGGTCAGCTTTGGGATGGGAAATAATTAAGATCTACTTATAGCCGCAATCAGACTCTGTATCTTTTTAAGTGTAAACAGACTATAAAATTGTATTGGCCTGAAATTGAACTTAACCTAAAAATATTCTGGAAACTTTTCCAAAAGTTGCCTGACTTTTCACCAGTTTAAAGATGTTTACTTCATTTACAATTTATTCTTCTCTTCCAGACAATACCAGTTTCTATTCCAAAGCGGTACATCAGAATAACTAAAGCACATGAAACATTATTCAGTCACTATACCATCTCTAATCTTGAGGGTTTTGTTTATTTATTTCCTCCAAGAGGAGAGGAAAAACTAAAAAAGGCTAAATGTGACGATAAACTTTCTTCATGACTAACAAAATTTATTTAAGAACACAGTAGGTCAGCGACCTTTGGCACAGACAAGCTGTCAGTGCCAAAATGCCAATACAAAAAGACTGTCTTTTCTCTTCATTGACCATAGAAGGCACCCAGGGAAATTAGCAGCTAAATTAGGCGAAAATTAGCCTTTGGAATACTGTTGAAGAGCCAGATTCCCTTTCCTCACAGAATTTGACATGTTATTTAGGAAAACGTAATTATTTTTTGTTACTGAGTTTTACAACAAACACTAATTATCTCCTAATTTAAGAAGTTCATTAATCTGCTTTGCTTACAGAAGACTTCATTAGGAACTGACAGGGATATCAAACAGATTACCGTAAGGTGGAGTTCTGTTCAATAACATTCATTTGGAAGCGACCTGTGTCTTGTAGATCAAAGTGGAGGTTGGCAGTGGCTGTTGACCATCAAGGCTTTTACACAACTGGTAAGTGATGTACATACTTGCCATTTGGCAGCCCAGGAAATAAGTTCTAAAGTTATTTCCCTAAGAGGTCTCACACAGGCATTATTATAGAAACAAATCAAAAGAAGCAGGGTAGTCCAGCTAAAAGATGTTGAAAGAAATAAATAATTAAATATCTTTATATTAATAAAGAGACCTCATTACCCTTAGTAAAGCTGCTCTGTTAGTTTAGGGCACAAGGGGACACTCCTCCACTACATCAAAGCAAGAATCCTCTGCATTCCACCATAAGAAATTCTAGTCCAGAGTAGCATCACTCTGCTACATCCTCCTGTCTCCATGAACTGCTATTCCATTTAATCCATGAACTGGGAATCATGCCCAAAGGAAGCTCAACTCCCCACTGTTAACAAAGGCAATGAACATGAAATGCAAGCATTCCTTCTTTACTCATGTAAAAGCAATCACTCAAAGTGAAAACAGCCCACATCGCAATCCTGGAATTTACGAGATTAAACTTGTACTAGTTGGGAAATACAATGATTAGAAGGGAATCATAGAATCATAGAATAATAGAATAGTTAGGGCTGGAAGAGACCTTTAAAGGTCATCCAGTCCAACCCCCCTGCAAGGAGCAGGGACATCTCCAACCAGATCAGGTTGCTCAGAGCTCCATCCAACCTGGCCTTGAGTGTTTCCAGGGATGGGGCATCCACCACTTCTCTGGGCAACCTGTTCCAGTGTTCTACCACCCTCAGCATAAAAAAAAATTGTTTCCAGTCTGAATCTGCTTCCTTCTGTTTTAAAACTATTGCCCCTCATCCTATCACAACAGGCCCTGCTGAAGTTTCTCCTTGCCTTTCCTATAAGGCCCCTTTAGTAGAAGACTGCTTTTGTACCCACCACTCCCTTTGGAAAACCAGATCCTCAAATCTTCATTTTGACACTTTTAGTTATGCCCTTCAAGCCTGGATCTGAATGCTGAAATATTTACACTAATAAGATGGTGAGTTTGCAATTCTGAAAGCTTTTGCCTCCTGGCTACTTTTCAGATAATAGGAAACTTTCTGTGTAGTGTCAGTGCTGTAGAGGAGGATGTTATTTCTTCCTTCTCAACCTATCGCTCTCATTGCTGGAGAGCAAAAAACCACTGTCTTACCTATACATGGCTCCAGGAGATCTGTTTAAAGGTTCAAAATATGAATTCACAGAACAGCTTTCCTGTTCCTTCCAGAAGTAGTAGCTGTTTCTGCAGGGGATGAGCCCAGCCATCAAAATAATTTTAGAGACTGAAAGGAAACAGTTTTTCTGCCTCCAGCTGCTATCCGCTCTGTGTTTAGGCCCAAATGGTACACGCTGCCACACACAGAAACTTCTCAATGCAAAGTTAACTGGCAGATACTTTGTGAATTCTGAAACTACTTTCCCATTGCAAACAAGCAAAGATTTATTCCGATTTGATTTAGCGTCTGAGTTTACTCACAGAATTAGTTCCAAGCACTTGCAGCTTTGGTTCGCCTGATTCCAGAAGCTTGGCCACCATATGAAGGAAACTTTCCACAAAAGGTTTTATGCTTTGAGAATGACAAGCCATTAGAAGTTGGTCCAGTGCCTCCATGGCAATTAAAACATACCTGAAAATTAATTAAAAAGAGTCTCACAAAGATGTGCTATATTCAAATTAGAAAAAAAAAGTAGCAAAGAAAGAATGGAAGGCACATATTTCCTATTGCCTAAAAATGGAAGTTATTGCTATTTCCTACTTTCTTTTTTTTTTTTTTTGAGGGAGGAGGGAGTGGTTTGATTTGAGTGTTTTTAGAAGGTATGTCATAATACCTGGTAACAGGGTAAACATAGTTCAATTTTCTTTCCTAGTCCATTTTATTTTCAATTGTAAATCCTAGCTTTCTCGTCTACAGATCCTCTGTCCATCCAAATCCCTGTACGGAAAGCCAGCAACTTATCCATGCTCCTGCAGAGTCAGCCAACAGGCTAAGTAAATGGAAAAGAGTAAACAAAAGCAGTGAACAAAATTAATTACCCTAAAGAATGGCCATTTACCCATACTATAAAGTTATAGCTTTTGACATCATGAAAGCCAAAAATTATGGCCTGTGATAGATGTTGACTTTCTTTTCCAACTCCTGTCCCTTGCTAGACTCAGTATTTTCCTACTCCATTTCCATATGCTTTAAAATCCTCTCCCTCTTCTGACTCTACATTCTTTACAATTTCTAGCTCAAATAGGACTTAAGACTATGACAGAGTTTTAAAGTTCCCATTTGAAAACAATTTAGCCAAGAGGGCTGAATAGAGAGATACCCCCACTTACCAGTACCCCGAATGACATTCCAGGGTGTATTGGTTTTACACGGTAAGGTTTTGGTAGCAGGGAGAACCTTCTGTGAGAACACACCAGGAGTTGCCCCCATGTTGGACAGAGTCAGCTCCAGCCGGCTGCAAGATGAATCCACCGCTTCCCAAAGCTGAGCCCCACAGTGACACCACTAACGCCCATGAAGGACCACGGGGGAGCAGATAACCACACTGCAGACCACAGAGCATCACGTCGAAGCAGGTGGATGTGCCCTCAAGGAAGCTGCAGCCCATGGAAAGGTCTTACTGGAGCAGGCTCCTGGCAGGAGCTGCAGCCCCATGGAGAGGAGCCCACACAGGAGTAGCTTTTCAGGCAAGATCTGTGATCTGTGGGGGACCCACACTGGTGCAGTCCATTCCTGAAGGACTGCACCCTATGGAAAGAACCCATGCTGGAGCAGTTCTTGAAGGACTTCTTTTCATCTTATTTTCTCCCCAGCTGAGCTGAGGAGGAGCAGTGAGAGAGGTGAGAGAGCAGCTGAGTGGGCATCTGGCAGTCAGACAAGGTTAACCCACCACAAAAAGACTGGGTCTGCCTTGTCTCCTAAACTTGATCAGAACAAACATAATGAAATGCAGCTACATCTTAGCATCTGTGACTTGTTTCCTTACCCATAGCGATGTCTGACAACATCTCTGCTCAGTCTCTCTGCTAGGTAAGCACCAATTCGATCCAGCTTTTCTGGTGCAGAAACCGCATAGAAAGTCAGCTTCTCCATGTCAGCTTTAACAAGACCATCCTAAAAACAGACATACAAAATATAAAATTAAAAAGTTCACAGAAAGCATCAAGTTTTTTTCCTTTCGTCTACTCAAAATTTACAGATCTGAGCTATACAGATGGGAATAAGCTACTGAAAAAACCCCTAACTTTTAAGCAAAATTGTCAATAGCTTAGCTGCTAAAAATCAGCAACATGAAAAAATTAGTAAAATATTTTTTAAAGAAATGAAGCAACTATCTTCCCCCATTTTTTTTTTTCAGAAAGGAATGGGCATTCCTAAAGAAGGTATTAAATGAGATATGTCATCAATTCCAAGACACACTTTTTCCCTACTGGTACAACGTAATTTTTTTCTTTCCCCATTTCCCTTCCCTCTCAAAAAAGCATATTTGATGCATAATTTTGCCATCATATACAAACAAGACTGTAGTTTAAATATTTTATTTCTTCAGTGTTACATCTTGGACAAGGCTGACAGACAGAGTACCTGAAGGTTAACTGACAGAACAAAATCAAAGATTAACATATTAATTCCAACATGAATTGTGATATGGATCTCCTCAGGTGAGGTTATAATTGTAAGAAGGATAAGGCTTCTGGGTTTGTTTGGTTTTTTTTTTTGGGGAGAGGTTGTTTGGGGGAGGTGTGTTTTTTGATTTTGTTTGGTTGGTTTTTTTGCTAGAAGCTCACAAAAACCTTATCGTTTTCAAATGAATTACTTTGAAGCTTTTAACGCACTCATTATTAATTAATGCATTTTATTAATTAAGTCTCCTCATTTTTTAGAAAAAGGCCTGTAACTCAGCGAAACATGATGGACTGGCTCGCGTCCCGCACTGAGCCAATGAATATTAACAAAAGCAGAGACCAAGGACTGCCAACTCAGAGCTACCGAGAGTAAAACTGTAAGACTACTACTGTAGCCACTGAGGGTGTTTCTACACCTGTATCAAACAAGTAGATTCAAGCAAATAAATCTCTACAACTATATTGTTCCATGGTTTCAACGTATTGTATACAAAGAACATATTTTCTTTGAAGCCAGTAACATACGCTTATATAGTAACTCTCAGTAACAACACATTTTAAAGAAAAGTCCACATGTTTTATAAGATATAAGCCAAACGTTATACAAATGCTGACACTTCTGCTTATTTCTACTATAATAAGAAGATAACAAAATCTAGCAACATATTAAAAAAATACAGCAGCATAAGTATAAGCTCTCAATTAGTCTGAACCACCACGTGATTGTGTATAGATATAGGCATTACTAAACGGTAAGACAGAAGTTATTTATTTTCACAGAGAGTAAGAGCTGGGCTGTAATACAGCCCCAAGAGCTGTATTCAGCTCAAGTGAAATGAAAAAACTGTGAGTGAATAACTGGAGAAATTAAAAACAACAACAACAATAAAACCTCTTTGAATCACAACACTCTACCAGAACTACAAAATCTTACACAGTCAATACGTCAAGAGTTAGAAAATTAATATCTTGTAGAAATGCAGAAAATGTTTACACCTGTAAACATAATAAAACAAGTGTTTGTGGTTCCAAGTAGTTATGAACTTAAGTGCTACCTCTGTTGCAGAATACTCTGTTTATTTAAATATCTTTCTCTGAACCAAACATACTAATTTCACTCTTCAATATGCACAGCTCTGCTTTGAAAAGGGAATTATACAAGATGATCTGTAGAGGTCTCTTTCCAGCTAAATTAGCCTCTATTAAAGCTATGAAGCATTACAGCAGAATTTACTGCAAAATGTGAAAATAGACAAGAAAAAAATAATAAAAAAATCACTAAATAGCTAATTAGTTACTAACCAAAAATCTTCAAATGCCAATCTCTTAAAATTTTAAAGTCATCACTCACTTTTGGATCTTCAGGAAATATGTTATCTACCAGACGCTTGTAGCGAGGTCGCAGAGCAGCACAGCAACAGCACACTCCTGCAGAGAGATTTACCCAACAGAATTTAGAATTTAATTTTAGGAACTCCACTATTTTCATTTCAGTGAGCAGTTGACAAGCAAGGAGAAAAACAATACAGTGAGTTCAGCTGCTTGTTACTATCTGCAATAAAGCAATATTAAGGCAATTGAAAATGACTGAGAAGTCAAATAAGCAAATTACTATTATAATGTAAGACATGAGAAAATATGTAAGCATGTTGAGTCTTAGAATGCATGTATCATCCAGCCATACTTTAAAACACACAAAAAAAAACCCCAAGACTTGAAAAAAATCTAGTAATATTACAAACAAGGCTACTTCATTTGCTGTTTTATCTTCATTCTGAATTATAATTTCAAAACATAACCAAACATGTGTTATGTTCAGTCCTCTACAAAGAAGTCAGCATGAAACCTTGTTCTACAGGCAACAATATAAAGCAATATAAAGCATAACATACAAAAGAAGCTCTCCCTTCATTATCCCACAATTTTACTGGGTATAGGACAAAAGACAGTCACTTGAAACGAAGAAAGGTATTTTTCTGATCTTTCTACTCTACTACTAATACTGTACTCATATAAACATAATGAGAACAGTACATGTAGCTTGCAATTTTATTAATATAAAAAGAGTCATACTGCCTGCACTAACAAGACAGAAATCTACAATGCATGGTTTGGGTTTTTGATCATTCAGGACTACTGGAACTTTGGAATAAGTCCAGTCTACCTGAAGTGAAAACTCAGCACAGAAAAAAAACAAACCTAAGTAAGTGTTTCTAGATATCTGTTTAATTGTTTTATCATGTAGAAGTTAGTGTTTCAACAAATCAGGTTTTAAATGTTTCAGTGGACTTATTACCAGACTAACTGGTCAAGCTTCAGATTAACATTAATGCAGTTCTGATGCCTAAGAATCACTAAATTGAAAATAAGGTACTGGATAACGATATACCAAGTACGCAGGCAGATCAGTGGCTGGCTGGTCTTTCAAATGTCAGTACCCAGAGCGTTCAGAGTAGCTAAATATCTTGCAAACACCTTACAAAAGGTATTCATTTATGTACTCCAAAAAATTACAAAAGACTTTGCTAAAAACAGTAAAAGCTGCAAAAGCTTCTACTGCAAATCAAAAAAGGGAAAATAATAAAGGATATCTTGGCAGTAACTTTGACGATTATAATATATCTACAGTTTTTTCAGGATGTGAAAAAGTATTAAACAAATAAATCAGGATTTGTATTTCTTTACTTAAGATATCTAAGTTACCTTAGTTGTTTTTAATCATATTTATCAGAACACCTGGGAGTCTCACGACAACGACTTCCCCTGCTGCACTTGTTTTTATCACAGGACCCTATGAGAGTAGATATTCTGTTCCCCCTGTTTTCTGATACTATTTGTCTTTTGGACAAAAAGCTGAATTGTGTTCTGACAACTTAATTCTTGCAATTCATTTAATTAGAAACAATTACCAAAGATAGAGCTATGACTTTAAAAGCACAGCTTAAGTTTTCTTCAGTGGTCTTTTAACTCAATTAGAGCCATGTATCACCAGTAAACTGAACATAGACAAACGACTTCAATACCTATGTATGAAAACAAAAAACACGCAAGAAATAAACTGGAATACTGATAATTTCTGTATGAAATCCTACATTGTTACTACTGTCAAGTTCCTCATATGGCTCCTTCTGTTGGCAACTCCTACTCACAGAAGTCTAACCAATGTAAAAATCTGTATTTCCATAAAAGCTCCAGGTCCTAAGCAGCTAAAATCTAAGTTATTTCTTACGCCACTGGAAAACATCAGTATCAGAAGAGGTTAAAAATCTACTTGACTTAAACCAGAAATAATTCAGATAGTTATACAAATATATTCTAGATTTCATGCTATCTTAAACTCTAGTCATTCTATGATTCTATGATTCTAAAAGTAAGAAAAATCATAATAAGAGAGGAGTACCTCATTAGTGTCTAGTATATCACTCAGTATTCAGAAATTCAAGTAACACCATCAAAATCCACCAAACTAAGACCCAATACTATTAAATGTTTCCTGAGTTGGGTATACAGGTCTGCACCCTGGCTCAACAACTCTTCGTACTTATGTCTTCCTACTTGATTTTCTACCTTACGGACCACTAACATTGGTCCAGAGTAAACACGTTTTATTACACATAAGTATTACAAAACATTTGTACAATAAATATGCTAAATTATTTTGCTACAGTTATCTAAAACATCATAACAGAAAATGTCATAAAATATTGCATGCAAGACAGAGGCAATAAAAAATTCTTCTAGAGTTAGTTTCTCCCTCTTTAAGTGAAAGGAGAGAAAATCCTTGCAAAACCCCACAATTTAAGTCTTCAAATGATGTTTTAAAAAACTGTGGTAATTACATAAATTGAACATAAAACCTGGACACAGACACTCCTTTGAGGAGGATGAAATATCAGGTAACGGTACCAGCTCACTCTGGCAGCCTTACCAGATGGCTTCACTTCTCTTCTCCCCATCCTAGATTTTCAGTAGCATATTTACATTGCTATATATTTAATTACAGTACAGTTTACATTAAAAAACCACCCACCTATCATCAAAATGTAAAACTAAAATTAATATGAATTTTAATATCATTTTCTAAATTAAATAGAACACTCAAATATTTGAAAGCTAGCGTTAATCTATCAAAGTTTTTAGTCTCCAAAGATATTCTAAGTAACTTAAGCAGAACACTATCAGAAAATAATTTAAAAAAAAAATTACAGGCTCTCTAAAGTTCAAAATGCAAAAGCCAAAACAATTAACAGTCATGAGACACACTTTGTGGCAAAATTATTTATCATTGCTCAGTGTTTTCATATAACTAGAAAAGATTAAGAAAAACATAGAAATAGCTGTAAAAAAAAAAAAGGGGTATGAATATATAAAACCACTTAAAAATCAATTTTATTTTTAATGTACATTGTTAAGATTTAACTGAAAAATAAAACAAAATCTAGGAACACTTCACCACATAGAAGAGAAAAGACTAATGTTTTAAAAGATGGAGAGAAGCTAAGCAATTGAAAACAGTCTCTACTTCCCGAACACAAATTTAACTCAGATAAAAGTTGATTCAAATAAACAGATTCGTTTCACGCAAGTAAGTTGTTTTGTAGGTCTACAGAATACAGTCACTAAGCCAGGTAAAAAGAACCTGCTCCACTCTATGCAGGTTTATCATTAAAAAATCCTATAACAATTCCCTTCCAGTGTCAGGCAAAATTTGCATTTTAATGGTCTCCCCTTTGAAGACATCTCTATGTCATTTTATATAAGAAAAAAATGAAGGTTAAAGTGGTACCGACAGAGAAGTTCGCACTGTTACAGGATACTCCACATAAAAAGTTTAAGCAATAGTTAGCATTTACTTCTGCAATAGTGGGGTTTTCCAAGTTTAACCATGCTCTCTTCTGCTAAAGGAACCCTGCAATCTGCATTTTATGCCATAAGGCTGTACACATTTCCCAGCTGCAGGTACTTCTTTTTACACACGTTTATTCTACACAACAGCAGTAAGAAGAAACAGCCCACGTTATCAGAAAATTCCACCTACCCAAACACATACACGGTCTTGGTTCAAAAGCAGAATTGTAATCATAGGCTTGTTCTTGCTCAACAGTTGGAACTTGAACGTATTGCCTCATCCTGGCTACGATTCCAGCCCCGGGTCCTCTCTCAGAAATTTGTGCTCTCACACAAGCATATAGGCAGTTACTTCACGCGAGGGCTCTGCGCTACTGTAAGCTTATCTGGTTAACTCTGTGGCATCTACATAAAGCCACCACACACACGTGAAAAACTTCAGTATCAAATTCTGTTAACAAGGCCAGATACAGGAAAAAGAGAAAAGAATAAAAAACAGATCATCACTGTTTGATTCGCAGCTCATCAAATGGATCTGCACAGAGTCAGTTTCATTATTTCAATTTCCCTGGAACACAGAGTTCATTACTTCTGTGACTAGAAGCAAAAAAAATCAGTATAGTTTCATTAAAAACTATGTTCAGTCAGCAGCCACATATCACTGTGGAGTGATAAATATTTTAGCAAAACATACTCACTTTATCTTGCTGAAGAATGGTCAGGAAAAACAACTATTTAAGGCAAACTGCTGACCAAAAAGGCTTTTTAAACAGAAGGGTTTATCTCTAGGTTAGAGAAGCACTTTAAAAATTAATAGGTTAATGAAATTAACACTATCTCTAATAATACTTCCGAATTTAAAAAAGCATGGATTACAAAATTTAAATTCTTAATATCCTTACTCACAAAGGCTATGATACATCAGTAAGAAAATTAATTTTGAGTTAAACAATGTTGAAGTTATCTTCTGGCTTCCCATTATTTTCCATCATTTTATTGTTTTATTTCCTGCACTATATCCACTTGGGTAACACAAATACAGGGTTTTCATATACCCTGGAAATTATAAGGTACTGTTTTTAATAAAATCACAATTAATAATTTCCACTAAATAACAATTCCATACCAATTCTAAACTTAAGAGACTAGGGTTAATAAACCAGTGTTTACTGCAAATAAATTCAAAGAAAACAGAACTGCACAGAAACTGTCACCACATAGTTTACTAAAGAAACCCTATGCTGTGAATTTGATAAATATACACTACAAGAAACCTTTATTTCAAATGAGTTTGTCTGAATATTCACTACTACATTTTACTCACACAAAATTACAGAAAAAGCAAAACCTTCAAGCTGGCTTTAAACATAAAACACTGAGTTCTGCCCATCGAGTTTAAAACTGCTAGATTATTTACAATTATATTACAATCCAGCAAAACAGCAAACAAATGGATTGTAATATTTATCTAATGCTAGAATTTCTTCCAAAAATGGTTGATGCTGCCCAATATTGTTGTCTACTGTTTGCAGAACATTAACAATCTGAACCAGCATTTCATGTTCAGTCACTGACTATTTTTATTATGTCCCAAGTTTAGATGTAGTCATCCATATCTTTATTGTCTATCTTCCAAGATTTATTAAAAACTAATACTATTCTATTAAAACAAATAGTATAATTACTATAAAAGTTTGAATCTACAGATAAATGTGTTTTGCTACTATCAAGAAAGAAATTGAGCAATATTAAAATTACATTTGGTTGTTCAATGTACTTCTATATAACCAAGTCAAAATTAAGTACTTCACTGCTATACATTAAATTTTCATTTTACTTTTTTTTCTATATATGATATGAGAAACATAAATAAAAATAAATTTGTTTCAAATATGCAAAGGAAAGTGCATAAAATAACACTTCAACCACTACACTAACTATACCTGGTTAGTTTTGAACTGTTAATATCAGCCAATGCATATAATTCAGAACTGAAACTATTTTCAAGGTCATTCCTCTTCCAAAAAAAAAAAAAAAAAAAAAAAAAAAAAAAAAAAGAGATCCAATATTTTGGAAGGAGAAAATTATTCTGACCATATAAGGGAGTTAATTAAAAACATTCTTCAACCTGCTATAAAAAGAACAATTGCTGTAAGGAAGCTCATCAGCCACTGCGATGTCCCTGCAACGCACTCCCAGAGAGAACAGAGGCCTCAGCATCCAGGCTGTACAAAGCCCCATCCCCCAGATCAGCCTCTCCTCTCCTCCACCTCTCACCCTAGTGCTACTTGACTGGTTTTGAGCCTCTCTCCACCAAAAAGCAGCAAAGAAAACATCCAACATGCACATTAAATTCCTGTCTTAAGAACATGATCTTCATCTTGATGTCACCTTCTGATACCCATGACAGAAAAATCTCAGTAACAGCCAATGGGGAAAATTCCATCCACTATCCAGGTTTTGCAATTTTACATTTATTTTTAAAAATATTTTGGTGCTCAGTTAATTTGTAACAAGTGAAAAAAAAATAAAAATCTTTCTCCCTAGAATCTATTCTTACAGAAAAGCTATAAAGCTAACTACAAAGCTAATTCTGGTGTGATATGACTTCAAGGTGGGTTCTTCTATGCTGGAATCAACACGGACAGATGCACAGCATGCTACAGTGAAAGGCATGCAAAAATAATTTGAATATAAGCCTTTTGTGAAAACGAGAAATGACAATGCATGTCAAGCTACTAGTAAGAAGTAGCAAAAAACCCACCAACCCAGGGAAATAAGGCTTACCACTAAGCTTCTCCAGTGAAGTATTATTTTCAGAACCATTAGCAATTAAAACAAGTCCCCAGGGAAGATGATATCTTCAGGACAGTGCCTTTTCAAAGACTTCTAATCCATTAAAAGGAAGTTTTCTATTACATCAAGTTCTCCAGTTGCATCCTTTTTCACAGGTTCCACTGCCTGCACTGTTTCCACACTGTCTCTTCTTTCTCCCACCTTTGTTGTTTTCACAGAGTAACTTTGTTTTACTTGCTCATTTCTGTTCTCTTCAACACCGCCTCCTCCTTTGCTACTCTGATAGTACCAGCACTCTCTATTTTTAATACAGTATTAAGAATACCTAAAATTAATTTGGTTCCAGGGAAAGCAGCTCTACGGCTTATTATGAAATTTGCTTCTTAGTTCTTGTCCTTACTTATCTTCTTCTTCAGCTGGTCACAACAGAGTCATTTACTTCTTAACACTAAAGCAACACAAAAAGGAAATTTTGTCACTCCAACTTCAGAAGACACCTGGGAAGACACATCTACAGAAATCTCCTTGACCCCTCTCTGTCCCAGCTGGCACTGATAACCTGTTCACAGGAAAAAAAAAAAAAAAACAACTGGTTGAAGTCTAACTTTCATTCCTGCTTTTAATACTGGGTTCGCAATCAGGAAATGTTCTAGGTGATAAACCCAGAGGAGGAAAAGAAAACGTGTTGTGTTACAATACTCCTATTTCTAAACAAATACTGATTTCATAGCAAGGCATTTCATAAATCAGTGAAAAACGGGGACATAAGCAAACTCCTGGACTAAAGGAAGAGAGGAAAAAGAGGCTCATTGTACTTTGTGTAACCTCTGCAGGACATAAACTGGCATTATTCCTCCATCCAGACAAGTAGCAGACAGAGCATGGAGCAGATTCATAACAAACCTGACAAAATATCAGCTGTACTTAAAAGCCTCACCCAATAACACATTGAGCCAGCAAGATATTCTTTACCTACTATTTAATTCAGAATTAAAAAAGTAAAGAAGGACTGACATTACTTCAGTGGCTACTCCTATTCTCACTACTTCAAAAAAATACTTTGATCTGTCTCTCCCTGTCCAAATGCCCGGCTCCTTTGGAGACCAGAGGGTCTAGAACGATGTTTCCCCAGCACAGTGATGATCCTGGCACAGAAGCAAGCTCCCGGCACCAGACAGACCATCCCGTCCAAGGCCTGGCTTCGCCTTGGCCCTAACCTCTTCTCTCACCCAAATGAGCAATTTTCCGAGCACTGCATCCTTGAACACTTCAGTTCTGCAGAGGATAGCTGCAGGTGACAGATAAGCATGTGTAACCTTTGAAGGCACTCAAAGGCCAACAAACTTGCTTTAAGCTCCTCAATGGGTTCCACCCAGGAGGGGGGCTGCAACATCTGCACCTCCTCTACCACCTCGTTCCCACAGCGTTGCAGGTAGGGAGCAACATTTGACCTCGGAAGCTCATTCTACAGAAGATGCTGCAGCATGTCAGAACTGAGATGGACATTGTGCTTGAAGGAGAGGAAAGACACTACGGACAGCATAGTTCAAAATAGTTCAAACAGAACAAGCTGCAACACTTAGCCTATCTCCAGGGTGGCCAAGGGTCCATTAACAAGCATTTCTTGAGCAATGCCAGGGGCAAAACTACTCCAAAAGGACCAGCAACTCCCTCTGGAGCCTTCAAACCACACTTCTGGTCTGCAGGTTGGCCAGCTACAGGTAAAAATACATCCACTTGGCTAAATGTCTCAGTAAGCTTTGGTGACTACGACTTAAGTCCAGGCTACAGAATCCCTCCCAGATGCTCAAGCTGGTCATACTTTCTCTCCCCACTCCCAGCTTCACACGGCAAGGCAGACAGCTGACAGGGACTTTCTCTGGGCCACTCCCCCAATGCCCACTTCCAGTTTTAAAAGCTGTAAATCTGGTTTTCCACACTCCCTTTCCCATTGCATTTCCTCACAGATTACTGGACAGCCCTCATCCCAGCAAGGAAGAAAGTTATTTCATTGTTTGAACACTTGCTGCCCACTTCTGTTTTGCTATAGGAATTCATGGGAATTAAGCTGTTAACTTTAGAGCAATATCCCTCATATATTCCTGTGTTTTGCATACAAGAGGGAAGGGGAAGAAGAGGGCATCAACAGGACAAGAGCGCGGGTCTGGATACAACTCCAGACGTAGCATTAGGACAAGGTATGTTAACAGTCTATCAAGCAGAGGCTAAAGAAAAGCCAACCATCTAGCAGTGATACTGCAAATTACACTAGCTCTCACTGTAAACGTGGAAAAGTTACAATTAACAGTACTTTTAAAGTCTCAGGCTTATTGCAGTAGCGCATACAGATTAATTGGCATCTCTTAGAACACAAGCAGTCACTGAAACACCACCAACAGTTCTGCCTTTCAGCAGATGTCTAGATTCCAAGGTCAGAGTCACAAAAGAAACTGGACTGAGATATGGGAAATGTCTAAAAGACAACCTTGCTGGTCAACTGAAACTGACCAGAAATTGAGCCACAAGGCTCGTGCCTCCCCCTCTCTGATCCCGCTCCAGTTTCTTTCTTCCAGACAACTCAGTGGATAAGGAGTTGGCTGGATGGCCGGTGGTCAATGGCTCAATGTCCAAGTGGAGACCGGTCACCACTGGCGTCCCTCACGAGTGGCGTGTTGAGCCCGGCCCTGTTCAACATCTTTCTCGGTGACATGGACAGTGGGATAGAGTGCACCCTCAGCAAGGTCGCCAATGACACCAAGCTGTGGGGTGCCGTCGACACGCTGGAAGGGAGGGATGCCATCCAGAGGGGCCTGGACAGCCTGGAGAGGTGGGCCCATGCAAACCTCATGAAGTTCAACCAAGCCAACTGCAAGGTCCTGCACCTGGGTCGTGGCAATCCCAGGCACAAATCCAGACTGGGCGGAGAATGGATCGAGAGCAGCCCTGAGGAGAAGGACTTGGGAGTGCTGGTGGACGAGAAGCTCAACATGAGCCAAAAATGTGCCCCAGAAGGCCAACCACATCCTGGGCTGCATCAAGAGGAGTGTGGCCACCAGGTCGAGGGAGGTGATTCTGCCCCTCTACTCTGCCCTGGTGAGACCCCACCTGGAGTACTGTGTCCAGTTCTGGAGCCCCCAATATAAGAAGTATACAGACCAGTTGGAGAGGGTCCAGAGGAGGGCCACAAAGTTGATCAGAGGGCTGGAGCACCTCTCCTATGAGGACAGGCTGAGAGAGTTGGGGCTGTTCAGCCTGGAGAAGAGGAGGCTCCGGGGAGACCTGATAGCGGTCTTTCAGTACCACAAGGGGGCCTACAGGAAAGATGTGGAGAGGCTGTTCAGTAGGGCCTGTTGTGATAGGACAAGGGGTAATGGGTTTAAAATAGAGGGAGGTAGATTTAGATTGGATATTAGGAAAAAAAATTTCACAATGCAAATTGTAGAACACTGGAACAGGTTGCCCAGATAGGTGGTGGATGCCCCATCCCTGGAAACATTCAAGGCCAGGTTGGATGAGGCTCTGAGCAACCTGATCTAGTCGGGGATGTCCCTGCTCCTTGCAGGGGGGTTGGACTGGATGGCCTTTGAAGGTCCCTTCCAACCCTAACAATTCTATGATTCTATGATAAGAAAGTGAGGCATAAGCAAGCCTCAATTGAAGACTCTAGATGTCCATTTCAAGCCAAAGTACAGATCTTAATCAGCAAAATACTGTAACATGTCCAAGTAAAATTTAGTATCACAATTGTCCTGTTCCTGAAAAATGAAAGGACCAAGACCTTTAACAGATCTCAAGAAAAGGAAGCCTGAGTTATACAGGCACTATTTTTAAAAATCTTGGCATCTAGAATTCTACTCAGACTTTACATGGTATATTTTTTTTTCTTTTTAAAGCCACTGAATTTTAAAAGAACTAAAAAAAGTTTATTTTGAAATCAAGTATCCACCTTTTCTCACATAATTGTTGGGGATTTTGCATATATTTACAAAAGATTAATTCTTACTGCCATGTTTCTAGTTTAGAAAAACAATTCAACATTTGAAAGAAGCAAACGTTCTTAAACACAAAACACCAGTGCTTCAGCAGTGTTCATGTCCTGAGCTCAGCTATTTGCATATGTAAATTACCAAAGGCTAGACAGTTCTTTAACTATAATGAAACTACGCAAGTCAGACTACTGCAATATTCACTCTACACAAATACATTTACTGATTTAAACTTCTGTTGATGAAAACAGCAAGTCCTCCATAAATAGATTTAACTAATTTCCTTTTTATATTTTGTACTTAGGCAAATTAAGAAGTTTCTTAGTTTACAAATGGCTTGCTAGTCTTAGGATTCTTAAATATACCTGTGCAACACAAGGATTCTACAATTGTTTAAGTTTTTGAAAAGTAAACAATTATAACACATCCCTTATGTTGGAAAATTTCATACTGACCTCTACACGGGTACCAAACGGGCTTGTATTCTTTGAGCCAGCTGGGTTACCAGTAAGAGTCATAGGTCATTCACTTGAACTCATATGCTACAAACAGAATGTACTAGTATACTTCACAGACACAAACTCCAGAATACGGAATCAAGCAGAACTTTGGCTGTTCACCTAAGCACCTTCAAAACAGCAAAATCCAGAACTGCTCACCTTCGGGCGTGTTCATTAGCCGAAATCTACAAGTTAGTAGATGAGGAAGTCTCATTCATCTACTTATCCCAACTTTCTACTCATCCCTGGCCAATTCCTTCACCAATTAATCTGGAACGATGTAACTTTCTAGAAATGAAATAGCACTACTTGAAAGTCAAGAGTCATGTAGACAGTTAACTCCCCTCTTCCACAATTCACAAGGTATCTGATTCTCTAGAGAGCCACCGGAGATCCTAGCGCTCGACGATGGGAAAGAGAGTCCCTATGCTATGTAAAGGGAAGGTAAATATATTTTTAAAAGCAGCTTACCCTGGTCTTTCCACAAAGACATGCATTTAGTCACATCGTGGAAAACATGCCACCCTCCCAAAAATCAATTTTTCTTTTTTTGTCATGCATAAAAAAATGGGACACTTGCATGCATAACCAGCATGAGCCTTCTTACCCTTTCGTCCCATGATTGAGAAATCAATAGCAAACAATGCTGCACATGAAGGTTAATCGACTGATACGAAAACCAGCTGCAAAGTGATTTCTGCAAATAAGAACGATAGCCATGTTTTAATAAAACCTGAAAAAAAACTATCAAGCTACATTTTAACATTCAGTGAACTGTCCATGTATAGTTTAAAAGCATATAAAGGTTTGGATGTGGGCAGAATTAAGTTAATCTCTAAAGCACTTGATTTCCTACATTATGTGCCCAGATTCTGCGCACATAAATGGCAACAGCTGAAAAAAAGCCCAAAATCTTCAGGTTTTGACAAAGAATGGATGAGACAAAATTGTTCATGTATTGGCTATACTGAAGTGTGTTCCAAAACAACTGGAAGGAATGAAAGCAGAAATGATGTTAATGATACGACTAGATCTCATTCGCAATGTGTTGACACAAGTGATTTTCACTTCCTATGGGACTGCTCCCAAACATGAACTTTCCCAAATGGAGTTAGGATGATGCGTACCATAGAGAGAACTAACAGCTAACAAAAACCAGCATAATGAACACTTGTTCAAAATTAGCAAGTCTTAAAGAAATCCATGTAGATTAATTAAAGAATATGGAAGCAACCACTCCACTGGCACACAAAGTTGCTTAGAGTATCAGGAGTGAAATAAACAGATGTACAAAGAGCTACAGTTTTGCAGTGACAATTTCCCTTTTTTTTTTTTTTCTTAGCTTAATCAAAGATACATTGAGAGAAGTTTCTACTTTTTCAGTGTAGAAAAGAATATAATCTAAAAATCAGACAAAAAAAATATATGTATCTAAGTGTTTACATATTGAAAGCATTTATTGTTTATTATTATGTAGTAAATCCATTCCACTTTTTGTGATCGTAGTATTCTAATAGTTACAGGTATTCTGCAATACAGTTATTTTCCTTGACTGGCCTGGGTCTAGCAAATAGCAAATTGCTGAAGGTAGCCCAAATCATGACGTTCCCTTGGTAGCCATTTTTCAAGTTCCTGTGCTGGTTAGGTTAATAGTTGACAGATGGATATGATACAGGGCTGCCTGTGTTTCTTAAACTCTAAGGTCTAGAATCAAACAGCAAATAATTATTTGAGGTACTCCTCCATGTAACTCTTCTGTAATAGGTAAAATATGAACATTTAATAGGATTACAATGTATTTATTTTAACATTATTCTAAGTAGTGAACAAACTGTCAGAAAATTAATAGGGTTTCTACTGCATATAAAAAATTAAAGCAATTACAAAAAATGCCTCATTAAGTGGAAGGTCCCATTTAGGGTTTTGAAGTATCAAGGGTACATGAGAAACGTACTTCAGATGAGGAAAAAAGCGTATTAGATAGAGTGGAGAAAGTTATTAATTAGAACTATGGCTTGATTTTCACTAAAAACATTAGAATGCATTAGCCCATAAAATATTTATATACACAGATTTAGGAATATATCTCCAACCACCATGGGTATTTTAGAAGTATATTTCATAAGCAACTAAATTTCCCCAACCCATTTACAATCCTGTTGTTACTTACTATATACAGAATAGAAACTAGAATTTCAAAAGATAAATCAATGAATTTCACAAAATTGCTGTGAGGGAAGAAACTCAAAATGAGAAGATTATGTTCCTCTAAAAATGAATTAAGAACACTAAATACAAGTCAAGAATTCACTCATTTCAAATTTCATTTCAAGTGCTGTTTCCTCCCTACACTTGGCAAGGAAGCTCTACTCAAAAAGAAAATGATAAATTAAAAACTTTGAAGGTTTGTTTTTTAGCGTGGGGGAGAGTGGTGGATTGCTTGTTTGTTTATACACCCTGAGGCAACTTAACTGAAAGCAGTTAACATTCAAGAACAAAGAAAAAAGACAATCATTGTTCACTCGTTCTATCTTCTATTTACTTTCATCCCAAAGTAGGGAAGCCACCAGTACACACCAACTGTAGACTGTCTCTGCAAAGACAACCAGCAAAAAGTCACTTGGTGTTTGGAAAGATGAGGAAACAACACGCTACATAGTTTATTGCGAAGCAATCAATGCACTGAACATACCTGGAGAAGCATTCTCAAGTTAGCAAACCAGTCACTTCATTGTAACCAAGACCAGGCCAAATAATGCAAGGTTTTCCACAGAACCGATACACCTGTCTCTTAAATCACACTCATCTCTTTCTAACTGGCAAATACTTGACAGAATAGCACAGATGTTCATATTACTAAATTCCAGAGCAGTAATTAAAGGGAAGAATGTGGATAAAATATGTTTGTCAAAATCCTTATTTTTATTTATCAGCTCTCTAAATTTGCATGTTACAGTCAGTCATACTAGGACCTGCTAATCAGCAGCTAAAATCAGTTTAACATAACAATCATTATTAACATACTTAATTATATCTTTGCTTTTCTAAGTTTTGTTAATGGCATAAGTGAGAACAAGAGAAAAGAATAAGGAAAAAAAAATACTATATACATAGCTACCACAAGTAAAATAAATTCTTGTAGTCAGCAGGCATTCTCACTTGGATCACACAATTTTTCTAGTTTAAGCAATTTCATTTTAGTATAAAATCTGTCTTTAAGTTAAATATTTAATTGAAGTCAGGGAATACAGGCAGTAAGTAGGTTAGCTGTTTCTCAAAAAACTCGTTATCTACTAAAATGTGTTTTAAGCATCTGATTAAGTGTGAATATCTGGAACATAATGTCCAAAAAGAAAAGAGTCTTAAATAAATGTTTGGATACATGATTTAGCAATATTTTTTTTTTCCTTAACAGAAGTATTTATAACGTTTCAATACAAATGCAGTCACCAGAAAAAACTGACCAAACCCACCCACGTTCCATAACAGGAGTATGTTAAGTGACATTATCTGCACAAATTGAATAGGGGAACTGAGAGCAAACTTGTGACAAATGAAACACACATACTGTCTGCACTGCAAAGAATATCTTGTTACAAGTCCTTTGGTTTTGTTTTTAAATAAAAGGCCTAATTAATCTTTTAATCCACAGTCTCTTTGTGATATGGCACAGTTAAAGCCGTTAATAAAATGGCTGTAGCTCAAATCGATCTCCTACTGTAACAGCAGCGAGAAAACACATTTGCTTTCTCAATATTTCAGATGCAGATACCGTGTTTGCAAGTATATCTTGCATCAATGCCCATGTTATTCGCACAAGAGGAGCTACACATAAAGATACAGCTACAAAGAATACAGGGAAAAGCAATGCTTTGGCAATGCTGAAGCAACTATATAGCATTACACCTCTCCTACAGGCTGGAATCAGAGAATCTTAAGGTTGGAAGAGATTCCAGGATCATGAAGTCCAACTGCCGGTTTCAATACAGATGTCATGCCATGCCTAGTCAAAACTAAGCACCTTTACCTTTTAAGATTAAGAGAGCAGACTGAAAATTTTCTATTTATGGGCTACTACTGTATTAAGACTAAAAGCTTAACATTATTTCATTAAAGACTCAGCACAGTACTACATCTCCATATTCTTAAATGTGATCACTGAACAGCAAAATCAACAGAAAATCTGAAAATCCAGTATGTAACAAACAACTACTGCAGAGACCAGTGCACATGACTGAGATGAGGTTAAATGAGAAGTTAACCTTTGGTTAACTGCCTACATTCATCTCTCCCTCTCCATACCACATACCAGTTCCGACTACATGCCTATTTTGGGGACAGTTAATACTGAGGGAGATAAGTAGTATAATCACCTGTCCTTATGTACAATAACTTCAGGACTGTCTTCTAGAGTGTTTCAAAGAACAGTTAAAGTTACCAAAAAGGCTAATTAAGTCTCCTTGTCCAGTCTTTCCATAGTACCAGTATCTTGGCCTCTCCTGACCTTCGAAATCACCATTTGTGGACCTAGACATTCCCTAATTACCATACTGCAAAAAAGGGGTAAAAATACTATCAGGAACAGATGTAAGACTCAGGAAAGGAAGCAGGACAACACTGGAGGGAGGAGTTGGTCAGGGTGACCAGAAAACTCCATCAAACTTTCCTTTTAACTAGATACTATTACTCTACTTTGTTTCTAAGGACTCATTCTAGCATGACAGAAAGACTTCTAGAAAATATTTCACTCTAACAGCCTTTTCCACTTTTTATTCCAAAAGATGCTCAATGCACTTGTTGATGTGTGGGATGAGAGCACTCCACGTGGAGAAAAAAAAAAAATAAATAAAAAAAAATCCAGCCTTTACAAACAACTGAGCTTTTCAGATTTCAAGGACAAATATTTTAAGATTTCAAAGTAACACTAAACAGTAGCAACGTTTCTCACCAATATGCTTTGAAAAGAATCCTGTGGAATCTTTAGAGAAGCCTAAACTAGCAGGCAGCAGCTTTCCCTTTCATATGCAACAAAGCTGAAGTCTTGAAGGCTGTCTCTGCACACTGATAAAAAGTACAACTAGCCACAAAGTGATGCTTGCTTGCCTTAAAACCTAATCATAGTTCTTCATCATCACGATTTTTGAAAGAAAAATATTAAGAAAGTAGCGTTACTTTGTAAGAACTGCAATATGCACTCAACTGCTAGGTTACATTCCCTTCACTCATACACTTCAAAAAAATCATGTAATATACACTGAAGAGAAATAAATGGCTGCATAGTTCTGATCACTACAGATAAATTTTGCAACCAGTTGTTTTTGTCTCCTTTAAGTTCCATCTGACTCTGCAGTAATGCAGACTCTGCACGCACTAGGGTAAATAGTATTAATAATAACCCTGAATATAAGCATACGTGGTTTAGGGGGAAAAAAAATTAAAAAAAAAAAAATAATCTTACTTTTCCAGTTTAATTGTTCAAAAAAATCCCACACACTCCTTCATATCAAAAGTGAGTATCATGATAGAGGCCTTAACAGTACTACACACTGCACCTGAGACACAGCAGCAGCTCATGTTATTAATGAAGCTGAGCCACAGCAGAGCAAGAACAACTTATGCCAGCTGCTTCTCATGTCAATATACAATATAACACATATTACTTTGTTACAAAAACTCATGTCTGTGTAGAGAAATCATTTCAACTATTTACCACAAAAAATAAAAAAGCGCAGAAAACACCTAAATACGTACAGTAAGGTATGTACATGTAAGGTACAGTAAGGTACCACATGACAGTGGTTCACTCAACACAACACATCAAAGTATTTTCACAGTCACAGAATAGCCATTTGTAGAAGTGTGACCATGTACCAAAACCTGGAATCACTAAGACATTTTTAAATACCCAGTAGTCATAGCTTACAACAAATCTTAAGTCATCACAAAAAAAAAAAAAAAAATTCAAACATTTCCTAAGGAAATTAAACATCTGTGAAACGCATTACAAATCTATAATAAAAGAGCACTCCATATGACTGCTGCTGTAACTTTATGAAGATTTCTTTATCCTCTGGATAAAGCAGTCTGCTTTATGTTAGTAATTCTACTAGAGATCACGCAGGATTTTTCTAAATAAAAAAAATATAAAAATAAAATAAAAAAATATTTGTAATTAATACTACCATAACACTTTTCATAATTTGAGCCTTTCTGATAGAGAAATTTTATACTCTTCAAGGTAAAGAATAAAATTGATTCTTAGAAACATCTGCCTCAAAATCTCATTTAATTTTCAGTGTAAAAATTAGTAAGTCTTAGCCCTGTATATCCTAAGAAGTAATTCTATCTTCTATAAACAATATTTTTAATTTTCCAAAGCTAGGATTACAGCTATATTAGAATATCTTCTATTTCCTGAATATAACTATATCAGAACATACTTTAAATCACAAAATTCAATGTTAAACTGTGAACTATTTATTGAAAAGGAAAATGCAGAGCCCATACTAGGTTCTGTTAAAAAATACACAGAGATCTACAAAGGCAGATATCTACAGAGGCTGGATAATATAGAGATCTTAAATATCTTTAAAATTACAGTAAATATCTTCTTTTTTTTTTTTCCATTTTAATTTTAGAAGAATTTTTAGGCCTTAAAGAAAACGTTGTAATAACAAACACCCCTAAATACCATCTTAACACACTTAAGGTAACAATACTTACTGCCAGGCATTGTTAATCAGGAATCTGTCTTCAGTTTTGCAAAAATGTAATAAGCTATAAAGAAAACAAAAAAAATAAGTCAAGACAATAGCTTTAGACTATTTATGTCAAATATACACAGAAACTCATGCAGAATGAGCCAAAGTCACATTCTTGAGGTTGTGTAGACAGGTTGTTACCACAGAAACCCAGATATCGTTTTATCTGACCAGATTATATGTAGGTTTTTCCAGTTCTTGAAATGTAGTCACTCTGCTCTTGCATTTGATGCCCAAGTCAATATTTTTCTCTGTATTTATCGGGATGACCTTTCAAACTGCCACTGTTTACGATGCTAAATGGTGTACAGCCTTACAGGATACTTCCACTTCCAACGTAAATCACAGCACTTCTCCGACAAAATCCCTGCGAGAGGTTTCTGTTCTATACAAAGAAAAATGGTGCTGAAAAAATCTGTGTGTGGCACTTTCTAGGAATTTTTTCTTCCAGTATCAAAAAGCATAGATTTTTACATCAGAGAGAAAACTACTACAAACAATAGCTGCTCAACGTAATTACATATTTTCATACAATTAACTCAACTGAAGTTACAACAATCTATTTTGGAGATAAAAATAGCCTAATCTACCATTTAATTAATTAGTATTAAAATGAAAATAATTTGAAGATTTTTCTATAAACAACCAGTGCATTTGAGTTTTATCAACTGCCAAATGCAATCTCCTTGCAAATGTACCTTTTCAGAAATAAGAAAAAAAAAAAAAAAAAAAAAAACAACTCAGCTAAAGAGATTGAATGTTGCTGTGAAAACAAAAAGATGTAAATTAAAAAAAAAAAAAATACAGCTAATAGTTGCCTATATACGTACACCAAAAAACTGTAATCCCAGACACGGATAATATGAGAAAAAATATTTTATTTGCTCACAAAATACATTTTAATGATCACACCGTAAAGCAGTGTTCACAGCTGCTAAAAATAAACTTTATTCTCATTGTATATGTATTTCAATCAAAGGTTCCAATTTGCTGATAGCAACCGTGATTAAAAATAGTGCTTCAAAGTAATTTATTTAAAATATCCTATCCAATTAGAAGACTGTATGTCCCTCTCCAAGGGCAGAGTTAAAAGCAGCATAATTTTATAAAAGGAATCATGTGCTGTGGATTGTGATGCTCAACAGACCCATGGAAAAGTGAAATCTCTAATTCAGAGTGCAGTAGGAACTTAGCTGAGAGATTACAGAAGACAGATTTACTGACATATTAGAATATGAAAATGCAAAGAGCCCGATGAGAAGTTCAAGGGAGTCAAATGCCAGAGACTCAGCATTTTACTGATCATCACTAACAACCAGGAATTCAATAAATTTTGCTAGAACACTATCGCCGTCGCTGCTAGCAATGGCAACTAGCTTTAGAAGAAGTTAATGCCAAAATTACTACAAAAGTTATATAAGCAACTAAGACAGATGTTCAAATAAAAGATTTTTTTAAATTTTGTTTTTAAATAGTTCACTTGATTTCTAATCATTTTATGATCTGTAACAGGACCAAAAATTCAATATGGAGGTGGCCTGGCTTCTACACGCGGAAGAGGCTACGCGATTTCCTCTCCCTAAAGTATTAAATCACAGGCTTGTTATGCCCAGGGCAAAGTTTAGTCCACAGATGCTGATACCTGTTACAGTAGAACTAAAACAAAATAAAAAGCTTCCTACCCTAAGTCTGCTCTACTGTTTGTCACTGAATTAAATTTTATGTATCAAGGGCGTGGCGGGGGGTGTCCAGAATTTGATGAAGTAGAACTTGGTCACAAGTAGAAAAAGAGATATGGCAAACTGAGATATAATTTCATTTTCCTGAATAGTCTAAGACTTACTGTTTAACACCTTCCATGTCATTTTGTGGTATCTAACAGATCACCTCAAGCAAGTTAAGGATGTTATGTACCTATACAATGTCTCCTGCATCAAAGCAACTGACTCCTGGATTTTAGAGGTAAATAAGAGTCATGTCTACTTTTTTGCAGAGGATTGAAAGCTTCCCTTTCCTAAGAATATAAGAGTAATTTCTAAACACAATTATCATAAAAGTACAATGCCAGTGAACATACCTTAAGAGGCAGATAAACACTTATATGACACATAAGGGTTATTTTTCTTAACAAAAACTTCCAGGTTTTGGTTTTTTTGGGTTTTTTTGGTTTTTTGTTTTTGTTTGTTTGTTTGTTTGTTTTTGTTTTTGTTTTTTTAAGGAGATTCTACACAATTTGGCTCGGATAAGGAAATCCAAGGTCTATTTATTGTTCTATCAGATTCAAGCAGCACTAACACAGGAATAAAAACACACTTTGTTCTACTTACTGGTTCTGATCATCTTCTTCCTCCAGTTATACGCTTACATGTGATTTTTTTGTCATTACTTTAAATCACCTAGGACCTGACATTAAAGGATAGTTTATAAGCAGACACTATTTCTTATTATCACAAGATTCCATAAATGGTTCTGAAAGCCAAACAGAAGAGCAGACACCTTTCTCCTGTCGCCCCTAAACCAACAAATCTCTGTAAAAGATCTGAAATGGAAAAACGTATATATCCTTGGGCTACAGGTAAAGAAATAGAAGTTAGCATACCTGGGGTTTTGTCTTCTCTTTTAATAAGTCCATTATTATATCATTCTATTATGTAACACTATAAATTATTAACTTGATTTTAAGTACTCAAAAATGAAATTGCCAGCTGGGCGCCTATCCTTTCTTCAAATTAAGCCAAACAAGTACAGGTTTAAGCACCTCTGACGGTCATGCAACCCACAGCTGGGCAGGCATGAGCTGAAAAATTAAAAATACACTGCCCATTAAGTTTTCACATCACTTTGTTCCCCACTCATATTTTCTGTATGAAAAATTAATCAGCGCCTTTAGTTTTGAAGGTAGGCAAATGGCCAATGTAGTGCAAGATTAATAAGAAACATGCTCACTCCTAAATATAGGCAGGCTCCAACTACAATTCCCAGAATCCAAAAAATGCAATGGAGGATGGATATACATAGCACAGCACTATGCTGTGAAAGTACTCAACTTTATTTTAGATCATCTCTGTCAGTTAGAGAAGCAATGCCACACATGAACCTGGCTGCGTTGAGGTTACTCTGTTCCTTCACCCAGGAGAGTTCATCTAAATGGACAGTTGTCCTGTCTCACCTTAGAGAATTCAGTCTTGAGGCGATGGTTTTAGGACAAGAAAACCCCTGCACACTAAGTACATGTTCCTTCGCAACCCTTCCCACCATCTCAAAGGCTAGTTTAACCCAATATCCATTTCATTGGCAAAATTAAATCTGCTTTCTCAGGCCTAGCTACGTATGCTGCCGGTGGTGGGTTAAAAATCCATCAGACAAATTCTTTTTGCTCTATTCCAACTATAGAAAACATGATTTACTTTTACTTTTTAAAAAAATAATCTTCAGGTTGTTGTTTGAAAAATCACATAGTAATTTGAGAAGAATTACTTCATTACAGAGTTAGGCTGGGCAGTTAAAAGTCACTGATATCAACCAAACCTGTTTCTAACCTGTACATTTTACAATTCAGATTTCATTATTAGAAGTGCAATTCCCTTTCATTACACTTTAAGTTCAGTTGCCAAGTCTGATCAGTACTCCTTCCACTTGCATGTAATGCAAAATTTGTTTATTTTTCTTCCTGAACAAGTTTGGATCAGAAGTAGAGAGTTAATGTTCATCATTAACTGCACACATTTTCATGACATGATGCCAAACGCTAACTTTAAAACAGCTGTTTGATTTCAGATCCACACCAGGATCTTTTTTCTCCTTACTATCTCAGCTCAAAAGTACCATGGGACTCCTCCCTAGATGTATTCAGCTTAATGAAAGAGAAGTTGTACTATAATTAGTTCTCAGTAACAGGATTTGTGAACCTACACCTCAATTATCCAAAGTACGGCTCTGTGCTGCACAATTGACTTTAAAGTAAAGGATGAAGCTCACAGTGCAGTCCTTCTGTAAATTTGCATTGTGTTCAGTTAATGCTTAGCAATACCTTGCTGTGTTATGGTCCATTGGAAGCAAACCAGCTTAGGGAAATCCCAACGCCACAGTCCTCCACTGCTTTGCTGCTTTCAGACTGATGCCACAGGGATGCCTGACTACAGCAGACACCACTGGCTACCGACAACAAGGTTTCGACTTATGATCGCCTCATGGAAGGCCTCTACGCCCGGAGGAGCATCATACAGGCTCCACTCAAGGGTGGCAGCACCTCAAGCCCTCTCCTGGGAGAGGCAATGGGGGTCCCGCTCGCTACTACGAGCCTACCAGGACAGTTTTTGTGGTGAGTAGCACGGACTGACAGCGGGGAGCCCGCCCGCCGGGATCGGCGCTCACCCACGGGGGTACCTGGAGCCGGGGTGCCAGGCCACGGGCTGAGGCGGTGTCCTGCGGCTTCCTCTCCCGCCGCCCCCGAGGGGTCCCGCTGCGGCGGGCGGGCCCGAGCCTCCCGCCGCCCTCTCTCCGCTCCCCCCTATCTGGCGCGGCCTCCTCGCTCCCAAACGCGGAAAGTGGGGAAGGGAGCGGAAGGGCGGGAAAAGGAGACGGCTGTGAAGGTGAAAACAACAAAAAGGACCGCTTCTTGGCTGCCTCAGACTCACCTCAGCCACCTCTCCGACAGGCTTCACCAGCCGCCATCTTCCCACCCCCCCCCCTCCAAGTTGCTGGAGGCGCAATGCACGCCGGGAGTTGTAGTTCTGTGCGGGATCACCCAGCGTTCTTTCCCCGCCCATCCCTTCCCACACACAAACACCGACCGTGACGACACGGAGGAAGAAGGAGCCGTCCCTGAAACGGCCAAGCGGCCCTTGGCCAAGCGGCCGCCCAGGCAGGGCGGAAGGCGAACGGCCCGGCCTGCGGACACAACTCCCAGCGCCCTTTGTGACGCCTGGAGGCAGAGGGGCGGCGGCAGCTCGCCCCGCCCCGCCCTCTGGGCTCCGCCCCCGCCCCGCGGGCGTCTTCCCGCGCTGACGTCCCCGTGCTGCGGGGCGGCCATGGCGGCCGGGGGCGCCGGGCTGGTTGCCCAGGCGGGCTGGGGGCGGCTCTGTCCGACGGAAATTCGGCTGTGTGTGGTGCTAAAACCTGTGGTGGTGGCCCTGGAGGCTGATGTGTGCGAGAAAAGTGATCTCTAAAGGACAGAAGGGTGCCCGAGAGGGAGAGGGAATTCCTTTCTTTAAACCATGCAACGTCAAAGCTGGGCCCTAAAACCGTGTGTTGGCACAAAATCTTTGGCCTGGCTGTGTGCTTCTGCCGTTATGGGTCGGGACTGGACAGCAGGACGGCACTGCGGTTGTGCTCAGCTCTGGTTCCGCACGGATGGCGGGAACTGGCCCGGGCTGGCGAGCCATGCTTGGCGGCTCCAGCCAGCCCGGCGTCCAAGGGCGTGCAGACCTGTGATAACCACACGGAAATCACCTGGAAAAAGCTGCTGATCCAAGGCAGTATGATCTCTTAGTTGGTTTGCCTTGAGATAATAGTACCACCTTCAAAATCTGATGTCTTTGCTGCCTGATTTTCTAGGCAGGCAAGGGGAAATCTAAAAAAAAAAAATGTTTCCTGCTGTAGATAGTTCCTTCTGAAGGAAGATATGCCAGTCCAAATGTCACGTTAGGTACATGAGTATAAAGTGTTCTCCACATTTTTTACCTTTAGATTAGACATCAGTTTAGATTAGACATAAGGATGAAAAAAAGGGGTTAATACTAAGGAATCAAGCTGATAAATAGTGATTAATGATTTACTAACCTTGAGAGAAACAACAGTAGAGTCATAAGCTTAACCTAACGAGATACTTTAAGGATGCTCTAGCAGGAGCTAGGATAAGTTAGATGGGAACACCCTGAGGGGGTACAGACACACTGGCTGAGACCACGATAAGGGGACTTAAGAAGTTTAGAACCAACTGATAGGGTAGAATAACCAAGGAAATTGGAAACCAGCAAAGATAAGTCAGCAAGAAACCACCCTGGCAGCAAGAACAAAGCAGGACAAAGGTCTGAATCCACGCAGCTGGACACGGTGATAAGGAGAACGACCACCAGAGAGACTATGACTCCTGAGAACAGATACGAGATGGACGCAGAGACCGGGGAATAACCTGTCGTGGGGGGAAACTTATGATAATGATTTATCAGAAACCTAATTAATATATAACCAAGTCCATGGGAATTCGATGAATATGTATGTCTATGATGCATAAATACTGTACCTGTTCCTTAACACATTGCACACATTTGGAGGAGCGATCCCCTGTGTGCCTGGTGCTGTAATAAAGAATACCTGCTTAATAGTTACATGGACTATTAAGTTTCTTTTATTTTAGCCTTTTCGGCTTCAAGGAAGAACTTTTTTACAATGAGAGTCGTAGAGCACTGGAACAGGTTGCCCAGAGAGGTGGTTGATGCCCCATCCCGGAAACGTTCAAGGCCAGGTTGGATGGCGCTCTGAGCAACCTGATCTGGTCAGGGATGTCCCTGCTCCTTGCAAGGGGAGTTGGACTAGATGACCTTTAAAGGTCCCTTCCAACCCAAAGTATTCCCTGATTCTGTGATTCTATGTATTACACTGACTTCAGGTCTGCTTATCTTACATATGATGAAAAACTAGCATTTCATTTTCTTAGGCTATTTTACTTTTGTAGAAACAGGATCAGTATTTCTGACTTGTGTTCCTTGAAAATAATTCCTAAAAATATTAAACTGGGGCAGCGAGATGTCTCCATGTCTCACAGTTTTCAGCAGTATCCGTAACATACGTTAATTTGGGAAAATTGGCAAGATTACCACATGTGGGTGCAACTGGGGGAATTAAAAGAATAAACTAAAGTCCATCTCATTTGTTTATATGTTTTGTGAAATGCAGCGTATGGTTTTGAACTGTTGAGTCCAAACATAGTGAAAATAATAACAAAAAGTGAACAGCCTGCCTTCCGTAGATATGCATATTGAGTCTCTGCCTGTGAAGCATAACTTGTTGGCATTAGAGTGCAATTAATGTTTCAGCCAACAACAGTCGGCACTGAGATATTCCATATAGCTACATTTGTCCTTCAAGTATAGCTGGTGATAACAACCCTCTCTAGTTCTTCTCTAAGTGTAGAAGAATGTTTTAATAAATTTGTCATCATCCAAAAATACAAATTAATTCTTATGATCTCAACTCAACTCATGTCAGATGCAGCTTTAGTTCCAAGATCATTCTTCTGACCGTCAGCTATAGGCAGCCTCTTCTCTTTATTGAAGTGTTTCATTCAAGCTGTTTGTCCTTTTTTTTTTTTTTCTATTAGCTGTGCATAAAGGGAATGCAGGCTCCCTCGTACTTGTCATGTCATATGGTTTCAAGAAAATGCTGGCAAATTGTGCAGCTACCAGTTCTTACTCGTTGTCTGAATGAGATGAGCAGCAAGCCAGGTTGGTGTTCATTCAGGCACTGCTCACAAATTCAAATGTAACACTGTGACTAACATCCTGATTTCTCTATTTTTCTTTTGGTTTAAGAAACACTAAAACAATTTAAAACCAAAGTTTCAGCTGTCCGACATTACAGCTCCTGTGTCTCTGATGAATACTTTTTATTCTCTGAGGGTTTTCAGAATGTTTTCCTCCATTTTTGTTGTGTTACAAACATCTGTGAATATGGAGTAGACTTTAAAAGCTCAACTCACAAAATAAATACAGTGTTGGGATTGAGCTTTGTTTGAAGAGAGCTGATGTGTTTCAAAGCAGCCTCTTTTATGACATTATTACATAAACCATGTGCTATCTAATATTCAATAAAAGTCAGTAAAGCCCTTAGCGTAATTGTAGCGCTGTTGTTTAAAACAACTGTTTTCCTAATTCAATTTCAAAAGAGAGCAAACAGCTGTAGTCTATGAATATGTATGTGTGGATCTCTGTGAGGTTCCTTATATGTTATGTAATGGGGAGCAAATTTAATTGTAGAATGCAAGAATTTTTCATTTTAGTGAGGACATCAGAAGAGTATCCAGCCACCTTTCTGTCCAACACCAATTTTTCGTTTACTGTCAATGAAAGATGGACCTGATCCTTTGACAATATCTATGGTGACAATCAAACTACCCAGTAAGATTAAGAAAAAGTTTAATTATGCACATATGAAGTTGCTGCATGGCTGATTTGCAGCCAAAGTGTCTGGTTTTACTTCCCCTCATCCCAAGCCCATCTTAGTGAACTGCGCAGTTTTGCTTGAACATCTCCTAAATCTTTTGGAGCAACAGTTCTCACCTGTGCTGATGCACACATTTGCCAAACTCTGTGTTCCATGTGACCTGCTTTTAATTTTTTTTTAAGTGATAATCATTACATTGGCACAGCTTTTAGAGCTTTCACTTTAGAAGTGTCTAAAGTGTGAGACAGAAATGCCCAGTTCTGTGGCTAATAGTAAAACATGAATTGGATTAGTAATTTGGCAGTAACAGTTCTATTTTCTAATTAAATTACTAATTCACATAAAAGTACAATCAAATGTTCAGTATCTGCAGCAAGCAGCAAAAAGTACCTTAGTTTGAAATGCTAGTGGAGGTTCAAAAGGACAGCAAGAATGATTCGTTAGCCTTAGGTGGTCTAAGAGTATGAGCTCTTTGCAAGGAGTTTTAAAGAAAAAGAAAAAAAAAAAGAGTGAAAAATCCCAAAGCTATGAATGTACCGCAACAACAGTACAATGCAGGAATGACAGAAAGTTAATGTTACTTTTATACCTGTGTAGGAAAGGGATAGTTGAGTTTAAAATGTTGTAGCTGGAGAACTATGGGTAGGGAAATGTACAGTCCTCCTCCACAGAAATGAGTAAAGGCTGAGCTGGTGAGTGATTTACAGCTGCTCTCCACTGCATTGTAAAAATCCATTACAGCAATTAATTTTGGCTTTCATTAGTGAGGAAACAGTACTTTTCATAGCAATTACTCTCTGGCTTGCTCAGCCACCAGTAAAAAAAAAACCATTCACAGGCATTTCATTGAAATATTTTTATCTTTGTAATCAGTTGCCAATTAAATAATAATTTTGTTAATACTCATTTGGTGATGTATTTTTCTAACCTCATATGCATATCATTGATTCTATAATTCTATGTGGTAATTACAATATTTTATGAACATGCAAATGTAGTTGATGATAGAATATCTTTCTACCAAGCATAGGTAGAGTGCATAGACCAGATTCTCAGGGCCTGTGTTAAGACATTTACTCTGTCATCGTTCATTTTGGCAGGAGGCACAGTGGATGCAAACTGACAATATTAACCAGCCCTAAAAGCAGAGCAGAGAGCTCATGCCAATTCTGCCCCCCAAACCATCCAGTAGTTCCTGGTAGAGATCTTTTTTTTTTTAGTCCCTTCTCAAGCAAGAGTTCTCAGTGACAGCTATGCTCACTAGGAAGACAGCTGTCAGGGGGGCAGCAAAAATAGATTGGAACGATCACATTTTTTTTAGAAATTCTCAGAAAGTGCTGAGCAGCTGCTGTCAGAAAAGTTAGTGTCTTGCAGATGTCTCAGACCAAGAATCTTAAAATCGCATCCAAAATCCCCAAATAATTTTCAAAACTATGGCTATATGTACTTGGAGAATAAATTCCACACCAAAATTAAAGATAGAAATATTACAGAATCTTCAAGTGTGTAAGAAAAGTTCTCATATGATATATATACATGTGTGCATTATGATTCACAGATGCTTTATTCGTAAGCCGTTAATTGTCCTAAAGTTAAAGAGGCTTTACAAGAAGTTTATTCAAATAGAGAAGGAGACATTCTTATTCCATTGGATTACATACTTTTCATCCTTTCCTCTGACATCAGGGTGTCTACAGTTACAATTTTTCTGCCAGACTGGAGCAATTTGACAGATTTTACTTTTAGGATTGGTAGTGTTTCTATAAAGTAAATGGGTTTATAATCCCATATACATATGAGGTTTGTGTTAAAATTAATCTTACTTGTCCATCTGAGGGCAGAAGGGGAACGAAGTACAGAACATTCCCCAATACACAGCGGATGACGATGTGATGTCTCAGTTTCCTGAAGTGTTATCTATAAAGAGAGCTGGCTATGTGTATGGGTCCCAGTTGATCACATTACAATTTTTCATACTCCAGATCAGTGCCATTATGTATTAGTCCAGTTCCAAATCCATTCCACGGAGCTGCTGTACCTCAGTGTATTCTGTATATCTTCACTTGAAGTATTCTCTTCCCTCTACTACAAAATAGGAGAGTAATGTCAAAATTTTTGATTACTGTAACATTCAAAAATAGAATCTAATTATTCTCTTCCATTTTCAGTCTCAGCTAGATTTTTTTTAGAATCAATTAAAACCTTGTAGAAAAGAATGTGTTCCAGTTTCACTGCAAAGAATATTTATTCTGTGCCATTTAAAGTACTGATAACAAATAACGCACATTATGTTCCATGCAATTTATTTTTGTTTCTTTTTCCTTGGTGTCTAAGGCTTTTGCAACCACACTGGTCAGTCCCTAGTAACTTGGGAACCAACAGCCCAATTTCATCCACAGACAGACACCAACAGAAGTCTCACAGATAAAACAGTTCCAGAGGTTTTGTGAAAATCTGTGAAAGATTAGGCAAAAGCACTGAATTAGTCACCTCAGTGAGAGAAAAAAAAGCATCACATGAACTCCACAGTTTTCCCTGCTGCCCAGGCATGCTATGCACACAAGCTACGGATTCAACCAACAACAGTCAGCACAGGTACAACACCAAGCCAGGCCTGACATGTGCTGCCTTCTTCCCAGATGGTGGTGGGGGGGCTACTAAAAATATTAGGGGATGAATGAGGTCATAAGGAAAATAAGATAGGAGTTGGGATTGTTGCAGTGGAGGTACAGGTACATGGGACGCAAACCCATGGGAAATCAGGTTTCAGTAATTCCACTGATCACAGAAAAAAAAAAAAAAATGTTTTTCCTGTTAATACCTTTTGGAGAAAGACACAACACATCCATTAAAATAACCAAATAAGTTTCTAAAAGGCCGATGAGTGAGAGCTTCCGCTGCAAAAAAAAAAAAAAAAAAAGAGACTCAATTTCCTATCACAGTGGGCCAGATTCTCAGTTTGTGTCAACTGGCAGGATTAATCTGAAATGAATTGAGTTGTGCTGACTTAATGCCAGTTGGCCTACTGGTTTAGGATGTTAAAAATACTTCCAAGCAAATATAGAAAACAAACCAAAAAATAGACAGGAATACGTTTAGGGAAAATGGGCATCGAATTACAGTATGAAAACCTGTTACATTGTAGTAGGAAGGTAAAATATTTTAAGATACAGTATCAAAACTAAGTAGGAGATTCATCTCTTTCTATCCCAAAACACTTCTCAGTTTTCTTTATCCTGTTACAGGAAGTAGTATCAGTTTGGCAAGAAGACCTGGATAAAAGGACTGGGATAAAAGCCTGAAGAATGGGATGCAAGGAGGAGACCTAGACTGTGAGAGTGGCATGGTGAAACACGGAGTGGCATTAGGAGACAGCAGCCTAGGATCACATCTGTGCTCACCACAGCATCTCCTCTCCTGTGCTGGGGACAGACTGTAAGGCACAGGAATCCCACCACCCCTCTGCTGCTAGCTGGTCCTTCTAAGAAGTATTGGTTAACTGGAAATACTAGGGTAAGAGGTAGCTAACAATGACTTGAATCAATTAACATAATTTCATTTCTTTAAAAGAAAAATTTCCCCTTCGTGACTGCAGGTAAGTCCAGAACTTTTTGTTCAGCTGTTTTATAATATTTTAACACTTTCTGTCTTTTTAGGTAAATTTTGAAATAATGCTATATGGAGCAAAACCCCCAGTAGATTTCATTTTTAAAATAACAATATAAATGCTTTTTTTTTTTTTCTATTTTTTTCCAGTCATAATACATAAATAAGTCGCTGAGTTCTATTTAAGAAATACCAGGAGGTGGCGTATGCCTACTTAATTTGCTCCCTGGGATTCAAGAGGCAAGTTTTGCAGAGCAGGTACCTGATCATATGCGTTTGCTTCCACTTGAACTTCTGCCACGTTTTAGGTACATGCTCATTAGTGTTTACCAAATGAGGAACTATTCCTTAATTTGTTTGCTCATCACTGTTCAATGTGTGTCCCACTGGAGCATTTGTTACCTCTTCAGATTCTGTTTCTGAAACTTAATTTCCTTGTGGACTTTTACCTTAGTGCTCATCTATACTCATCTGAGTTCCTCACAAAATGTAACATGTTAATTTGCTCTTTTTGAGATAAGTAGATAAGACACTTTTACCTCATTTGAACTGAGGCACAGAGAGATTAAAGCTGGGGATACAGAGTTACCATTGCAGAAAACTTGTTTATTTTTCTGAAGTATTTGTCTAGAAGGGCAACTGCTACCGCTATATGAAATGGCTCCTTACAGAAGAAGTCATTGCCAATACCTACCCACTCATTTCCAGTATCTCCAGTAATTTCCCATTCCAATCCTGTCTTCTAGGTCTAAAGTCCATCTTTTCCTTTCTTAATCCCTCTGCAGCAACATGGGTGGAGAGGAGTGGATATTGTTGCTTCTTTCCTGGAAAAAAAAAAAAAAAGCAAAAAAAAATAAATGTTAGTTGATAAGGGCAAGAAAGGGTTTGTGGGTTATGGGGGAGTTGGGCAGTCCCATAGTTCAGAGGAATTAAAACAAGAGGAGGGAGACTAAGTATGGGAGCTGGTGGGAGATGAGAAGGGTGGGTGGAGGCAAAGACCCTGTGCTCTTCCAGAGCCATGCTGGCGTCACTCAGGATCCCTCATCAAAAGTCCACCCAAGTCCATGTGCTTGCCTCACAGCCAGCCCCTAAACCATGGCATCTTCCCAGCCCCTGCATGTATTTCTCATGTTTTTCTTCAGTCATCTCCTGCCACCTTTCCTCTTACCCATTTGCCACCTAGATTGCCACTGCCACCCAGCTGAATTTTGCCTACAGAGCTGAAAAGCTGAATAAAAGCTGCCATCACCAAAGACATACGTTAGAGAGTGTTTCCCATCTTTAGCATCATTATTTTTTTTCCCATTTCGTTATGCCAATATGCCAAGTTCATAAATAGAGAACTATGATAAAGGTGCTGCTTTATGTACTTTGTGTTGGATTCAGCAGCCTGGGAAGACGTCATGCCCTGACGTGACATCTGTGACTATCAAACTCTGAAACTAGTTTCAGCTCTCAAGTATGCCAGCTGGTCCTGGGTGGTTACAACCTGATTCTGTAAGCTGTATGTCCTTCATTAAGGATTCACATGAGGTGTCACACTGAAGAGAAAATTCCTTGGGGCTAAAACTGATCAAAGAGGTGGCAGCCAGTAAGGCCAGCATTTCCAAAGCTAGGTTACTGCTGTCAGTAAAGTAGCCTGATGCTGTGTCATTCATATTCTCTTTCTTCAGGCACTGGAATGTATTAATTTTGCCCAAAGTGGTCTAGGACTTGCACAGCCAAGTGCCATGTCCTGCCAGGTGTTTCTTAATCCCCTGAACCTTATCTCTGCTCTCTGGGAGCAGGTGGGGTTCTCAAATTTATCTGACTTGGCCAAGCTAATCAGGATGCCCAATGAGAGAGTGAAGGAGTGAGCGTGTATTTAAATAGTATGTAATATGACTAAGAAAAACCCAAAACACACAGAAAATGTAAAGAGAATGCGATGTTAAAATGCAGGTTTTTGACATTGCTGACTGCTGAAATCACTTCAAGAAATGCTATTCAGAAAATCACTGACAGGGTTGATTTCTGATGTCACCTTGCTTTATGGATGTTCACTGAAGTAAGCAAGATTGTATGCATGTGAATGAACAAAATTTAGCTCAGAGTTGTTCATCTGCTGTGACTGCTACGTAGAAAATATTTTCTGTTGCCTGAACATATTCCATCCCTTATCTTGGTATGATTATGACAGAAGAACAGATATGACATTTATACTCTGTTTAGCACATCTGAGGAAACTCTTTAAAGTTTTAAATAGAAAAATATCCATAGCCCTTTCTAACCAATCCTGTCTCTACTGAATAGCTAATTACTGAGATTAAACAAGCGTCTCTAAATTGCTTATGTATTCCAATTGGTTCTATTTTCTGCTGGCTTTGTGAATGTCCTTCTAAAGAAAGCATGAAAGAGATATTTGCTTTATTCTTTTTTTTTTTTTTTTTAATAGCCTGCCAAAGAAATTACTTTCATTTCAGGAATAACAACAAGTTGTTGTTTCTGAGGAATAAAAACTTATTTTGCAATACTTGAACTGGTTTCCGCTTCAAAGTTTCTGAAGCAAGAGAGCTTGCATGTATTTTTAATCTTCTAAATTCAAATCCTCATACTATTGAGGATGATAAAGCAACCAAAAAAACCCCTTCTAGTTGAGTTAAAATAATGATGTAACTCCCTTCTTCCAGCAAAAACTCATTGATGAAAGAAATTTCTGTGCCAGATCCTCAAACCTAGTTCCAAACTCCCGCAGCAATAACAGCAGTTAATTTTTTAAATCCTTAATATCATAGTGTTGGAGATGCCCTTCCCATATTCGAAGACTGTAAATAAGAAGAAATCATGATTGTGCTGAAAGATATTCCTTTGACTTTAGCAGAACAACGATTTCATTCACAAGTTGCTGCAGCGCAGATGTGAACAGGACTAAGCACAGGCCTTAGGTTTGCTAATTTCTGTCTCTTGTTGAGTTGTCCAAGAGGAAATAATTCATTTTCTTCATGGCCTTTCATCCACAAATCACCACAAACCAAAAAAAAGATGCAAAAATACTAGATGTTATTGGTGGTACTCATACATAAATTGCGAATATCATATTTAATGCCTTTTATCCAGAGCAGCTGGACAGATTTTACAAATATAGACTCTGCAAGAATCTTTTCCCAACTGCTTCCCTTCCAGTCATTCCTAGGATGCCTTGCACATGGTTGTATAGTTATTTAAATTGTAAATGGGTTAGTGAGTAAAAGGTAGTTGCATCATGCTCTTAAAGTATCTGAATCTTTTGTTGCCTTGTTTAGAAGTTATCATGGTGGTTTTGCATGGAGAACAGAGAAAGAGGAATAACTCATTGCTTCCTTTTCAGAATATTGTCTACAGCCTGTTGATACATGGAGAGGAAAGCAAATAGGTGTTGCAATTGGTAGCACCATTCCTTGTTTGCAATGTGAATGGGTTTTGAATGTAGATTTTTTTTCCAAGTTCTTTTTAAAGAACTTTAAAGACTCTAATTTATATGTAATATTTTGAATCTTCAGAGGAAAGGAAACAAGTAAGTGAAAATCTCTACTTTTATCTCAAAGGACTGCTAGAAGTAGTATATCCTGTTTTAACTGTTACAATATCATGCAGATTTTTTACTCTTAATTTGTGGAAGGAGAACTGGGTTACTCTAAGAGCAGTCATCTATTTCCTCCCACTAAAATGTTTTTATTGTTCAGATAATTTATAAAATCAGGTGAGGAAAATGGTATCTACCTGTGAAATCTTTTACTGTGTGCTGTGTTTCTACTACAGGTATGCAGTGTTTGTATACATCATTATAATTTGTGCTTCCAAGACAAAATAGACTTTAATACCAATATGATGTGGCAAAAGTCTGAAGAAAAATACAGATCATCTGGAGCTAAAGGTTCTTCTTCAGGACCTTATTAAAATCTTTCATAGCATTACGGAAAGGCCTGGTTAAAATGGCCTGGTTTCTGTGGCATCGAGTTACAGGAGTGGGACTCTAATGTACCACCAAATCACTCCCTTGGTGATTGTGCACAATAAAGGTAAAGTGAGATGCATCTGATTTTTCATTTGTTTTCCTTTACAAATATTAATCAACTCTTCAGAACTTCCAGTCAGTTCTGTAGACAGATCTGTCAGGTTCACCTCTTTCCCTCTCTCCCTCATTCCTTTCCTCCTTCCCTTTTATGTGTATCAGGATTGCTTTTCCAGAAACTGTGATGACATTCACTTTTCAATTGGAAAATAATTCCATCATATGTTGCATCAATATGATTAATCATAGGTGCCAGTGGCATCTCCTTATGATTTTGGAAAACAGAGAAGCTGGTTTCACATGAAATAAGACTTGGAACAATGGAAGTTCTACCTTGCACGCACCTGGCCTTTCATGTTATGGTTAATGGATCTTACCTATATTCTAATATAAAAGGAGAAAATTGCTAATAGGAAATGTTTCTCACTTAGACCTAATATTAAAACCTGGTTTGCTTATATTATGCAAATTTTAAAAAGAATCTGCCCTTTAAAACAAACCACAACTATCAACATGTGTACTGGAGAGAAACTCATGGCTAGAACCAAAAAATACTATGCCATGTTGTAATTCAGACCTGTTTTGATCATTTTCTGACCATCTTCAGAAGTCTTCCAACTACAGATACATTTGGAAATAAATCAGTCCAGGTTTAGCCTCTACAGGCACAGGATCAAGTTGTTGGTCGTTAGTGCTCATAACTGATCTGCATAACCCACCAGATCTATTAACATAGCATTTGCAGTTTAAGCCATCTTCGGTATGATTTACACTGGCAATGCTATTACTTCCAAATGCAGGAGCTCGCTTTGGAGAGTGTCTAAAGAATTCACTGCTTTGAATGTCTGATCTGGCTTCTGTCAGGGAGCCTAAACGTGTTCCGATCCCACCCAGGCAGGCTGTGATCTCAGGCATCCTCCTTCTATGGCTTCGTCATTGTTCTCTTTCTATTTACAAAAACATCAGAGAGAAGAGTCTTTAGTCCACAACTGGTACGTGTGTACCTGATTGTTGAGTGAAAGGCAACTCTGTGAAACACATTTTTATTGTATTGACAGCAAAATGTTTAATGGCAAAATTAAAGGCAAACTATGTACTTTTTTTTTTTCTGGTATTGTATAAAATGCAAAAGGCTAACCTGTCCTGCATCTTCTCCTGCTACCTTTAGATGGGTGTTTGTCACTGATTGCAAAGTTCTGATGTGATTCCTCTGTCACTTTCATGTTGCATCTACTTCTTGTTGGCTCAGAAGATACTTCAATATTCCCTGTATTCTTGTACAACCTTTCAAAGGGTAGGTAGAAAGCATTGCTGTCACATAATCAAAGCCATCTTGAAGGAAAGACTTTGTCTCCTTATTTGACCTTTTTAGAGGAACAGGGTTGCATAAAGCTCTCTTCCCTCCCACCTGTGGTGCTGTACCTGAACAAAAGACAATACTGCTTCCCACCTCATCAGTCCTGTTCTGGAGAGAAGTAGTCCATAAAATTGTACCTTTCCACTTGGCCTGTAGCAGAGTATCTTTTTGCTCTCTTGCATAAGGGAAAACTTGTTAAAGCAAAATGAGGAATAAAAAGAAATGAAGGAACAGGTTTTTTCCAGGAACTCTGCACAGTGACAAGAAGCAACTTTGCTTACAAGTCAGAATAATGACAGGCAGTAACTTGTATTTGAAGGAAGTTGAAATTGAGGAAAAATACAACTGTTACTTAACAATTATCTTCACATCATCCTTAATTTTACTTATTCTCAAAGAAGACTGAGAAACTGAAGGACTCACTTTCAGTGTCTCAGGCTTGTGTCAGGGAGCTTCACAATAGGTCTCCAAAGCAAGCGTAAATGGCAAGTTTTCATGCTTTCTTTATATGAGGTTGCTTTTATTCTCCCACAGCATGCATTAGGAATGGATTTCTGTGATTGCATGTCCAGCTTGAGCTTGAAGAATATTTGCTCAGAACTGTCCTTGTCTTTAAATGCTTGAGAGTTAAAATTTCTAGTCAGAATAGCTTGAAAAGGTGCTTTCTTTAATTCTGAGAATAGATGACTGTGGTATCAGTAAGTAATTGTAGCTGGGTGAAGTTATGGCAGGGACAAAGTAAGAGACGGAAGACGAGGTAAAGTCTAGTGGAGAACTTCAAGACTAGGAACTATTTCTCAGTGCTGCTCTCTCAATGTTATCTCAGGCCCAGTATCTCCTCCCAGCTGATCCCCCAGCTGTGATGGGTGGCTGGAAAGGCAAGCTACTTACCTTCGCGCCTTGCTGAGGAAGAGCACCCAACGGATCAGGAGACTCACAGCTGAACAGTCACACTGTGTCATTGACGTCATGGTCGATTACCTGTGTAGCTCTGAGTCTAGTGAGGAAAGAACTGAGGCCAGTAACTGATGTCACCTAGGCTGCTGTATTGCAATTCACATTCAAAATTATGAACTGCTCAAAAAGGCCACTTATTACACAGCTTTTCCCCTAACGTATGAAGTTCCCTTAAGATTCGAGCTGATTCAGCATAGTGAGGGATGTGCCAACAAGTGCTGTATTATAGAACCCGGGTGTTTACGGAATAAATTGTTATAGACCCATTGTTACATCTGCTGAAATGAACGGGACATTTGAATATAGATATTAAGTAGCACACGATTCCTCATGTGTAATGCACTAACTCACAGTTCAGCCTTACGTGAAGTGTTTGGGCACTGCAGAAGATCCCTTAGTGTGGTAACTTCTGTCTTTGGAGAGAAGCCAAGTAAGATGAAGCTGGGGCAAGGGGAAAATAAAGGAGGAAGGGAACGTCAGTACCATTCTTTGATCACCCACTTCTACTGATCCTGCAAAAGTCTCTCTTTGCCTCCATCAGCATGTTTCAGGTACCAGGGAGTCTGCAAGGCCATTCTCCACGGTACTTCTTCCACCCTTCAGGGACTTCTATTTGACGGGAGGAAGAGAAGTGCAGGAAGGGACAGGCAGGAGACTGTGCCCTCAAGCTGTGAGGTACTTTCAGAACTGGGAGGCAAAAAAAGAGAATTACTGGTTTTTGCATTTCACAGAATGAAATCCCTAACGTTTTGCCCACGGAAGAAAACTGAAGTTTCAGAAATGATTAAGGGATAACACTAGCTCTCCCTGACATAGATTCGGCCTTTGGTAGGGCTGACCCTGTTCTGTTCTTCCTTTAGTGAGACAGTATCTCATAGAATAACAACATGGTTCCGTTCATACACAACGTCCCTTGCCATTGCTAAAATTCAGAGTAAAATTCAGTTATAAATATAGCTATTAATTTCAGAATCTCTAGGGATATGCTGAGACACTGATCCCTAGTGCCTCTGTTACTTTACGATGTACTTACACAGTCAGATTGCAGAAATATTTTCATATATTCTCTACTTTGGATTAATGAAAGCATCTGCAGGAAATAAAGTTCATATCAGAACATTTTGTTGCTTATTTAACTTTTTTGTTAAACTTACTGGCTAGCTGAAAAAATATAGTTTGTGTAAACTACTCTTGTCATAAATAAATGCATTCTCCACGAGCAGGGACTCAGAACTCGGACTCTGCCCTTGCCCTACTATGTGCTTAGGGACAAGAGACTTCATCTGTTCTCCTGTTTCCTGTATTTGAAATGAGATCAGTAATTGTTACATCCTCTATAAAGAACGTCCACTTCCACTGATGCAAAGCACTTGTACTAGAGCAAGATGTTCTGATCATATTGCAAACTGGCCATCCTCCCACCTGCTACCTTGGCCTGTTACGGCGCATAGAGTATCAGCAATTCGAGCACTAAAAATGTCTTAGTCTGCTCCACTTCTCTTCCTGCCTCTCCCAAACCATGATACTGGCTTAACTATCATCAAATGTAAGCAATAATAAAAATAATTACATTTTTCTTGTTTCCTTCAGGTTTTTGAGATTTGCATCTTATTGTAGAATCATAGAATCACAGAATAGTTGGGGTTGGAAGGGACCTTTAAAGGTCATCTAGTCCAACCCTCCTGCAAGGAGCAGGGACATCTCCAACCAGATCAGGTTGCTCAGAGCCTCATCCAGCCTGGCCTTGAACGTTTCCAGGGATGGGGCATCCACCACCTCTCTGGGCAACCTGGGACACTGTTCTACCACCTTCATTGTAAACAATGTTTTCCTAATATCTAATCTGAATCTACCTCCCTCTATTTTAAAACCATTACCTGTCATTTTATTACAACAGGACCTACTGAAGAGTTTTTCCTCATCTTTCCTGTAGGCCCCCTTTAGGTATTGGAAGGCCGCTATCAAGTCTCCCCGGAGCCTCCTCTTCTCCAGGCTGAACAGCCCCAACTCTCTCAGCCTGGCCTCATAGGAAAGGTGCTCCAGCCCACTTATCATCTTCGTGGCCTCTTCTGGATCCTCTCCAACTGGTCCATGTCCTTCTTATGTTGGCAGCTCCAGAACTGGACACAGTACTCCAGGTGGGGTCTCACGAGGGCAGAGTAGAGGGGGAGAATCACCTCCCTCGACCTGGTGGCCACGCTCCTCTTGATGCAGCCCAGGATGCGGTTGGCCTTCTGGGCCGCAAGGGCACATTGCCAGCTCATGTTGAGCTTCTCGTCCACCATCACTCCCAAGTCCCTGTCCTCAGGTCTGCTCTCGATCCATGCTCCTCCTAGCCTGTATTTGTTCATGGCAATCAGAGACTTAGCTTCCTATGTGAAACTTGATTTCTAAAATCCAGTAGTCAGAGCTTGCCACACAAATAAAATACCATGAGTTATTTAAAGTCACAGCACTTGGTGCACAGCCAGCTTTTCACCAGAGTGTAATTTTATATCACATTATTTCTCATTTCATGTTCCACATAAAATTGTAGTTTGTGGAGGTCCACTTCTCCTCACTTAGTTGAATTCTGATTTTCTGAATTACTGTGTTCCTTTTGCAACCTGAATTCAGTTCCCCTCAAGAGAAGAGGGAAGTGAGAGAGCGGCTGGGTGGGCATCTGGTAGGCAGCCGCGGTCAGCCCACCACCGAGCTGAAGGAATTTTACTTCTTAGAATTTGAACGTTTATCTTGCTACCTAGAAGACTTCACATATTAATTGTGGGAGCTCATACAGGCTTAATATAGCAAAAGAACCCGCTTTTCCAAAACCAGCATGTATTGTGAAACTAAACTACAAACTGCAGAAAACATATTTTGTAACACAAATTACAGCCTGCAATGCATGCTGCTTCACCTTGCCCCCAATGGAATACTGCAATAAACCAATTACAGTACTTTTTGAAGTAATGAAATCATAATCACATCTATAAATGTCCTGAGTTAAAGCTAATCTTAAAGTAAGCACAGAGGAAAAATGTTATGTGCGTATTCTTTGGAGACTAATCTGGTCTGAAAAGAATTTGTATGAAACCAAATTGTCTACATGTAAAGTCAGCTTCTTTCTGTAAATCCTAACCGATACAGACAGACCGGCAAACTAACAAACAACTTTGTATACACACTGATGGAAAATGATCACAAAATCACAGAAACATTGACGTTGGAAGGGAGACATCATCTAATACAACCTTCCTCCTCAAAGCAGAGTCAACCAGAGCACATTGCTCAGGACTGTGTCTATCCAGGTTTTGAATATTTCCAAGGATGGAGACCCCAGACTCTGTCTGGGAAACCTATTCCACAATTTGACCATCCTCACAGCAAAAAAAGTTTTCTTGTGTTTAAATAGAGAACTTCCTCTGATTTCAGTTTGTGTCCATTGCTTCTTGTGTCTTGCTGGACAGCACTGAGAAGAGTCTGGCTTTGCCTTTCCTCCTTCCATCAGGTATTTCTACACATTGATCACATCCTCCTTATTCTTTTCTGCTCCAGGATGAACAGTCCCAGCTCTCACAGCCTCTCCTCCTATGACATGTTCCAGTCCCTTCGTCATCATTGCGGACTTTTGCTGGACTTACTTCAATGTCTCTCTTGACTGGAGAGATAAGAACTGGACTCAAGTCTTCACATGTGTCTCGAGGGAGAGGATTACCTCCCTCGACCAACCTCAGCAGCCCTCTTCATAATGAAGTGCAGGAGGCTGTTGTGTTTATTTGCTATGAGTGTTCATTTCTGGGTCATGGTCAAGTTGATGTTCACCAGGGTCTCCAGGGCCTTTCCTGTCAAGCCACTTTCCATCAGTTGGCCCCCAGCCTGTGCTGGTGCGGGGTGGTCCCCGGTTGTAGGACCTTCAATTTCCCTTTCTTCCTGAGATTCCTGTCAGCCCATTTCTGCAGCCTGTTGTGGTCCCTCTACACATATCTGGTCCATCAATCACTCCTCCAGTACTGTATCGTCTGCAGACTTTCTGAGGGTACTGTCTGTCCCATTATCCAGGTCATCAACGGAAGTGTTAAACAGCATAGGCCATTGGTGTATGTGCCTGGTGAGTTGCCTCCAGCTAGACTTCATGCTGCTGATCACAACTCTGCACCCAGCAGTTCAGCTATTTTTCATTCCACCTCGCTGTCCATTGTCTAGTCAATATTTCATCAGTTTGTCAATGAAGGTGTTATAGGAGACAATGTCAAAAGCATTGCTGAAGTCAAGATAGACAATATCCACTGCTATCACCTTGTCCACCAAGCTGGTAATTTTGTCCTAGAAAGCTATGAAGTTGGTCAGGCATGATTTCCTTTTCAGTCACCTTTTTGTCCTTCATATGTGTAGATATGGTTTTGAGGATGATTTGCTCCATCACTTTCCCAGGGACTGAGGTGAGGCTTGTGTTTATAACCACGACTCATGTGAAGTACAAGTGAAAATCAGCTGATGCACACTTTATACTGCACAAATCGTTCTGTGAGAGTGGATGTGAATTCTGCTGGCAGCGAAAGGGCCAAAAGTATTGTAATGCTCTTACAAAGTAGTCAATGGTTCGATTTTAACAACCGTGTTGTAGACGGATAGCATTTGCTCCCCACCCCTCTTTCCTCACCAGCCCTGAGCAGCAGGTAAAACTTAACTCTAACATGGACATACAGCACCACCTCTCGATGGGATTGCTTTCTGCAATGTGATCCTTGCAAAGTGCCTCTCCTTCCTCCTCCCCTCTCCCTTGGTAAATATAATGAGAATTTGGGGCAAGTACCACAGCATTGTATTATAATGAATCTGTAAAAGTACAGTTATTCTGCCATCCCTGAAGGCTGCAGGATGGATCTGCCCACACAAATCCTGGAAAGTGTTGCCATTTACAATCCTCAAGTTAGACCTGTCCACTTTGGGCAAACTGCCTGCTGGAGACCTCCACATGTTGACATCGCTGGAGACCTCCACATGTTGACATCCCAGGAGCCTTCCAGATATGCCAGGGCATCTGTCGTGCTTCAACACAACAGCCAGCAACTAAGCCCCACACAGCCCCTTGCTCTCTCCCCACCAGTGGGATGGATCCACAGCAATTCAGGCTCCTATAAACACAAATATTAAAAAAAAAAAAAAGCCTAGAAAAATTCTGAAGTTCACAGAGATTATGTGCGGATCACTTGTAACTATTGTCTGGTTTTGTGTAATTTTGTCAATGACTACTTCTCTTTTAGCAGCAAAGGTTAACAGGTATCATCACAGACTGACTGGCACAAATAGGAATTTTCAGGCAATTTCCTGCTCTCATACACAAATTAGTTAGCTGTCTTGGACAAAATAAACAATGATGAGGCAGTATTTATAAATGATCCAAAATGTTCAGATTCAGAAGAAAATTGATTCATATATGACTCATTTCTTTCACAAAGAAACACAAACTTGGAACTTTGAGGATCTGATCCTTAAACTAATCAACCTGCTGGCTGACTAGATCCTCATAATAACATTATTTTTTGAGAAAATCCTAGCAGCAGTAGATTTTTTTTGAGTCCTGAATTCTATGCTGACTTTCATTTAAGGAACAGAATAAAATAATATTTTCTGTCAGTACAGAGGCTGTTGTGGGGAAGACATAAATGCATGCTTTCAGTTAGCATTAAGTCTATAGTATAATCAGAATTTTATTCTGTTACCGAAACATATGACACTGAAGGAATTCAAAATTCTTTGTGTGTTATCCATCACATTACAGTCTTGTGCAGATAACATAATAAAGTGCCACAGGCTGACTTGTGCTTTAAATGTAAATATTAGTTCAGAGCATATGTACCAAACTTTTGGTCATTGTCAAAGAAAAATAAATCACTTTGTCATTTTTATTTTGTAGGCTATTAAAAGATGTGACAGCTAATTAGAATGAAAAAATGTAGCTTCATTATTCATTGAATTGAGCTGCTAACAATGCACTATCAAAAGGATCTGGAGAAGAAAAGATGCATTAAATTAGTAACACCAAACTTGAAAGTATCTAAAAAGTGCACATAAATAATTAATCTCAAAGAGGAATATAAAAAATTTAAAGTAACTCGAATCTTGTGAACATGTGCAGTCCTTATGCAATCAAAACTCCCACAGAAACAAGAAGTTTGCCTATGAAAGAAGAGAAGACTTCAGGGCTTAGGAGATGAGATCAGCTGAAGGAAGAATGAGCGTTTTCTTAAAAATTATCTGATCCGAAAGACTGTTTCTTGAATTGAAGCAGTAGTCTAATCCTTCCTAATAGACATGATTATTTTCTAATCCTGTTTTTTTCCACCTTATCCTTTGAAACAAATACAAGAACAGGGATTTAAAAGGAAGATGATGTCGTAAGAGGTTGCTATTTTTATTCCTGTAAGTTCACTTTACTTTAAAAATTGATCCATGCCCATAACTTTAACTATCATCTTCATTTTGTTTCCATAAAGCAAAGAGGTGAGATGGAAGTAAGAACCATCTAATGACTTCTCCTCTGCTGCCCAGCTCCAGGGAATGAAGAAATGCAGTCCAAGGGTGCTGGGTGAAGGCGATGCTCACTGTGAGTGTTTTGCGGGGCAGGTAACTGCGGGCAGCTTGCGTGCTCTTGAGAGACAGCACAGACCCCCACTACTCACTGCCTTCCAGCTGTTCTCCCTTTCTGCTCTAGTACATGCTTCTACACTTCAATTACAGCCACCTTCCCTTTTCCCAGCACAGCTCCAGCACGTCCAACAGAAGACAGAAGTCAGCTGAAGGACAGAAGCTTCAAGCGCTGAAGATCAACCCGGTTAGCAGGGAGTGAGGGCTACAAGAGCTGTGATGCTCCCCATCAACAGCAGCTTGCAGCTGGGCTTGAAACAGAGAAATCTGTCAACAGCTACTATGTGATCTTCTCACAGCTGTGGAAGTCTTCAGCTCCTCTTGAATCCCCTGTCACTACTGTACTGTTTCTCAGTCTCTGAGAAAAAAAAAAAATAGTGTTTTTTCCATTTATTTACAGATGTGAAAATTTCCTGGTGGCCCTCTTGCTGAAAGGCCCAGGCCATGAAGGATTCTGTCAGCTCTGCTCTCTCCCTTGTTCTCCCTCAGGTGAGGAAAATACCATCCTCTGGAGAAACCAGGTCCAAACCAGTCACTAGAAACTGCTGAAATTAATGAATGAATGTTTAAAAAAACCCCCATTCTCATACATACATAGGACTGCATTAGTAGAAAGAATAGTTTTTAATTGTATTATATATATTGCCTTAGCAGAATAAAAAGCCTGCTCATGCCCAGTCATTGCAGACCTGAGCGCTCAGCGTTACTGACAGTTTGCTGAGATGAGCAGGAAGATGGAGTGTAACTCATGTGCAACAAGATGTGCACACAGGAGAAATAATTCTTACTCACTCCTATAGCCACATTTTAATTAGACTCCTGTGCCCCTTGGTTTTTTTTCTTGTATTATTTTCAGCGTGCTTTCCATGTGTTTGCTGTGGAGGTAGATGAGCATGTGCTCACTGACTCCTCAGAAATCCTCCAGATCTGATTTACTGAAGGCAGGAGCAATTTGGTGCACGAAAGAAACCTGAGTAAAGTTCAGTTTAAGTAAAAATCGTAACCATTTTTAAAGAGGAAAACTAAAATTATTTCCCTTTATTGTTTTAGGTGATAACAGAAATTTATATGTCCTTAAATATCAGTAGAAGAGCTGCCTGTTACTGTTTCATAACACATGCTGTTCTTCATTAGTGCTTGAGTTTTTAGAAAACCTGTGAAGACTTTTGTGTTTAGAAGTGCAAAATAAGTTGAATCGTACAGAGTGTCAGCAGTCTTGGGCAAAACAAAGCTTTCAGGGTGGCATCATGGGAGAGAACATAATGGTATTTAAATTACTGGAACATAAAGGATAGAACTATGAACAAATGAAGAAAAAGCAATCCATGAAGGAAACTCCCAGAGCAAAGTGCAGTTATTTCATCCCATTAAGAGATTCAACTTCTCTTCTAATTTTTGAAACAGATGGTATGACAAGATTGGCAATGCTCTACAGCATGAGCATAATCTAACTCATTCAAAACCATGCTGAAAATAGCAAAATGAAACTCAGCATGGAAAAAGACTCAAACGAACTCATGCATGGGGAAAGAAATTCAAAACAAAGAGATGCAAACAACAGGAAACCTGGAAAGTAAGTACACTAGAGGAGGCCAAGAAAAGGGTGATGCACAGATGATGTCCACTTAACCAGGCGAGGGATTTTAGCTATGCAGACTTTAATTATCCAGACTCCAACATGCCTAGGATGCTGGGGCTTGACCTTCTACATTTAGCTAATAGATCAGTGATTACATGGCTTTTAACGATGAGAAGTCACTGGAGCTTGAGTTTCTACACCTTTTCTAAAATTTTCCGTACCTTCGTGACCTTCTTCACGGCAGGCACGATGCTCCATGTTTTATGGTTCAGAAAATGTGTAAATCTTGTCAGAGTTGCAGATGGCTCTTTTTCCTCAGCCCCCCAGGGAAGATTCGATTCAGCTCCACAGTGCCACCTTCTGAAACACCAGCACTGGGTGCTGCAGATTTGGGTATTTGTCATGAACAAATAGATATTCACCAGGTCGGCCTGTGTGCAGCGAGCTCAGACAAAGTGACAGCACCACACTTCCCTGACCAAGGTGTTTGGAGGGTCTGTGTCTTTCCCTATTCCTTTTTTTTTTTTAATTTATAGTAATACATAAGAAATTACCATACATTACATTTCCACAATAGATTCCTTTATAACTGATTACGTATAATAATTCAAAATATCCTTTATTTATTTTCATGTGGGTGAAAAATGAAATCAAGTGTAACTCATTCAGAGATTTAATGGCTGTGAGCAATTCCAATTCATAAGTTTCAGGACTTGAGTTTTTTGTCCTTTTACTTTTTACTTTTGTAACATCTTCAGTACTTTTCATAACGGTCTCTTTCTTGTGACTACTAATGCATAGATTCAAAAAAATATCCTGAGTTTAATTATCTATTAAGGAGAATCAGAGGGATACTTAATGTGATGTTCAATTTTCCCTGAATATCTCTTTTTTTTTTAATTTTGAATCAAAAGTCTTTTGCTCTACTAGTTTAAATTTATCATGGATTATTTGGAAATATAGACACAATTGTTCTGTTTTTTTCATGAAAATGAGTTCATTGAAATCAATTCAGAAACACTGATAAATGCTTCAGAGTGCAAAGTGGTCTCCTGATAGGTTAGGAAGGAATCCTGACTCTGGTTCCCCTTCCCAGCCACTTTGTACACAGCTAACTCAAGTACTTTCCTTGCTCCCTTTTGTAACATGTGTGTTATCTTACTTGATCTATGCAAAATGTTTATAATGAAAATTGAAAAACACAAGACTTTTTCCAAGTTGGTTTTAATTTCACCAAGTAGTGATGCCTGGTCCAGTACAGAAAGAGAGAACTGCAGCCATTCTGTGAAATTCTGTGATTTGTTTTCTTACAGGATGGCTAGACCATAGAATGCCTAGCTCTGGGCACCTCCAGTTTTGGCCGGCAAAATTACAGGTGAAAGGGTAAACAAACAGTAGGATGGTCATAATGGATTTTACTATCATGCAGTTTTATGCATTTAACTTTTATTTCCTTAAGCTAAGAGGTTTCTTTCGTTAGGGTTGCTACAGAAGATTTGGAGAGACTAAGTTACATCCAAAAGGATGCCTCAGAACATGTTAACTACGTTAATTTTTTATCTGGCTTTTTCTTTGGGAGAGCCTCTTCCTGCTCACTGACTGCACCTCTCTTGTACTTCAGCCTGGAGAAGGTCCCTGCTGTAAAAAACAGGTCCCCTGGGTGGGATGTAATTGGTTATTGGGACATCTCCCAGTAAGGCAGGTGGTTATATAATTTCATTTCCTTCTCCTCAATCCTTCTTATATTCCATTATGTTGCTCTTTTGCACAGCTTGGCTTTTCCTCTTACAGTCTTTTGAAAGCTCAGCAGTACTTGTGCTCACCTTGTAGAAATCATATAACTAAAAAAAAATAAATAAATAATAACCTCATTAAATTCATGACATTAATTCTGTCATAAGCTTCATATTGAGACCAGTCACAGTATAACCAGTGATGAAATGGAGGAAAGCTGCTTAAGCCAAATAGCACCAGCCCATGAGCACTGTCAGTTTTCTGGAGAGTTGTTCTCGACATTTAGTAATTTTGATTTTGTTTGGTTTGAAAGAAAGATTCCAAATATATGTGATAAATAATCTGAATGAAAATTATTTCCCTTCGCATATATTCCCACTGAATAGCAATGATTTTCTTGGGCCAGGATCTACATTTTCTATTAACAGAGCCATAACCGCGTAAAAGTTTTGCATTAGATTTGTAAAAAATCATTACATGAACAGCAGATATTTGGTATTCCCTGAAAAATATCTCACAGTCCCAATTAAAAGTAGCATTTTCCAGAAAGTATCTTTTTCTGACTTGATTTTCAGTCATTACAGTCACTCGTTAAAATACATTGTTTCTGAAAACTCCCTAAGGCAACAAGGGAAATGTCACACGGACAGAGCATCGTCTGTAAGGCACTGCTTTGCAATTAATATGACTTTTATAACACCACTTCATTTTTTTAACTGACAATCTGTCCTCAACTGATTTTTATTTTTTTTTTTTTTTACCAGCATTACAGGCAGCTGTGAAGGGTTGGGAATCACGTTGGGTATGTACAGAGAGGGATGATCACAGGGATGCATCCCATCGTTACCTCTTGGTGTGTAAATACTGCATGTCTGCACTTGTCAGTGGCAAGGTTCGCCATGGGAAATGGTGTATACAAATGTAAGAAACTGATCGCAAACCCTCATGGTGACTTTAACATAATTGTAGCATATGTTACACACCGGCTGACTGCACAGATCTTTGATGGGATAAATGGCCTCTACTGAGGGCAAAGACGTCAGAAGATTGCAATGGTGTAAGCACTACCAACAGAGAATGGAGAGAAAGATCAGATTCAATTTTACCCAGCACTTGAGGGAATTTTGGTCCAGCTGTACCCAACTCCAGAGGATGCCCTTCTACCCTACTAGAAAGGCTGGAGCCTTTCACTCTCTCCTGTTCATGCTTTTAAATACTCATTATATCCCTGAACACAGATCTAGGTTAGTGTCCCAACCACAGTCACGGGGGAGTATTTCATACACTGCAAAGTATAAAAAGATCAAACTGAAATCATGCTAAATGAGAATATTAGGAATGTTTACTACAGCCAAACATAGCGTTTGCTTGACAAATCCAACTGTTCAGATCCCTCTGTCATGCAGATCATTTTTTTTAAGAAAAAAGAGATGGGTTTGGTTTTCCAAATTGACATGTTTCCCCCATCTGTTTATTCAGCTAATAAGCTTCAGCATCAGATGGGGAATTCATCAAGGATGAATCCAGCAGTTGGTGTTGAGGATGAGACCTCCGGACGCTCTGACCTGCCCTCTGGGAACGCCGCTCCCCCACTGCCTCTGCGCCCTGCGTGGGGAATCCAGCTGGTACGGGGCTCAAAGAGGCAGGGCAGCAGGCTGCACGCAACCTTCCCTAGCAACAGGTCCATGACCTGCTGGGGCTGGGATCCCCAAGAAACTAAATCATGCCTCTAACTAGGGAAATAATGCATTGATGCTTTGCTCAGGCAAATATAATCTCCTCTCACGTTCATAGCTGGGCTGTCTGAAGCACTGCTGGCACTGTTACTCCTCTGCTTTGCAGAGGGGGTCTTGTTTCTGGCAGGTGTGCTTGACTGACAAAGAAGTTAGTTGCTTGAATTTTTTACCCCTGCAGCTTTGAAAAGCTGTATGTTGTGATATCATTACCAAGCAGTGATGCAATACCCTCAGTAAACACGATGATGTCAGGACAGAAGGGATTTTATGGTGGCTGGACTAAAGCAGTCTGCTTTCCTCTTCTTGCTAGCTGCCTGGCTACTTTCTTCCTCCTCCCTCCTTCCCTCTCCCTCCCCAACTCCCTTTCCTTTCCTCCTTTCCCTTATGAAAGGATAAATGTTCCCTCTCTAATTCTTTTTAAACTAATGGGAGGTATTGCATCTCCCAGTTCCATTTAGTTCTTTGGCTCTAATCTAACCAAAACACACCCAAGGAGGGTTTTATCATGCTCTGGAGATCTTTATGTGACTCTAGGGACTAATAATGAATATTCAGCAGCTCAATTATGTACTATGGAAACAGAGATGGATAACCCAGGGGAAAGAGAAATAAAAGGCCTAATCAAAGGAATGAGATAACTTGAAGATAAAGTATGATGGAACAATGAACCAGAGAAATACAAAAGGCTCTTCCAGATTGCAGAGGTTGTGGAGGAGAAAGCTTTTCCCTGTAGAAGGTGAAACACTGCGTGAAGAAGAGTCACTGAGGTCAGGAAAAAATATTCCTGCTGTCATAGTTACGGCCCTCAGATTAAATGATACCTTTACTCGACATGTGTCTCATCAAGATGGAGAGGTCCAGCTGCTGACCTGCTGTCTAGATCTGGCTCATCCATCCAACCTAGAGAGGCTATTTAGGCACCAAAAGCTACCTGAATCCCTGAGTGCTTCCTTTCAACCCCAGGGTGTCCCTGTACGGGGCATGTCATGAGCTGGTCAAGCCTCTGCTGCCAGAGAGGGTGAAACAAGGAGCAGACATCTGCTTGCACAAACAATCGAGCCTCATCTAGCTGAAATGGCTGGTGCTGTAACCTGCAAGGGAAAGGAATACACCCTCCTCCCCAAATCTGCTCCCCACAAATAACACATTTGACCCATTTTTTAAAGCTGTCAAGCTAGATTAAATGGATTTTCCATAACAAAACCAGCAACAATGAGTAAAAAGTCTTCCCAGCTAAAAAAAAAAAGTCTGCTAATTCCCTTTCAGTGCTCTTTGCTGTTCTGCAAGGTGTCAGATTTTAATTCTATTTTCTTGACACATTAATAATAGGACACAGCCCCAGGTAATAACTCTTTGTTGCTGGAAATGAAACTGGAAGTATTTGAGCCTCCTGTGCCTGTGAAGGGTTTAGTTCCTAGGTCATGGGGGACTGCACTGAAATTACTTTGCAGGTTTTTCTTCCTTGGTTTGGAATTTGTGAATGATCACCAAGTGGTTTTCTGCCATCAATCAGCAGTTGTACTTTATCTGAATTGCTTAGATGAGAGACCCAAATTCTGGTTTCGATTTCTCTTCAGCAAAAACCGTAAAGGTAAAAGCTGCTTTCAGGTTGAAATACAATGTTTCATGTTTTGGGAATGAACCTGAGGGGCCTCGCAACACACATTCCCCAATCAGCTACACATCTGGGGACTCTCTCCTATAAAGCCTCTCTGAATTTAGGAATTAAAAAGCAGAACCCATTTACTGAAGTCCCCAAGCAAAGCAATTTGGACTTTGATTTCTTGTAACATCTTTTGGCTGATTTATGTGATGATTAAAATTTTTGTTGCCGATGATGCATTATGCATGCAATATCTGATGAAGTAAGATCACAGTAAAATCTAAAAATAGAGTCATTCAAGTGTCCTTAAAAGAAAACCTGACATGAATACTAGCTCACGCATCAAGGAAACTGAGCTACAAAGGCACACTCCTCTTAGGCACACTTCATGCAGAATTTAAAGCACAGACAGATCTCTGATGGGCACATTTCTACCATCTAAACCTCAGAGGTGGTTTGATTTAATTTAGTTTAATTTAATGAGACGAGAAGACTGACAAGGTGTACACTGAGTTCTTCCATACAGCGGAGGTTGCTGGTTTTGCCCATTTTGCTCTACCAGGTTAATGTGTTGCAATTGGCTGGTGATGACGGTTCCTCAGCAGAGCTGTGGGTGCCACCGCAAGTCAGGGGTAGCATTTCAAAACAGCTTGTATTTTCTCTCAAATAAAAGAATGTAACGACTCAACCTTACGGTCATTAACAGAGGAAAACATCTTCCTCTCTTCCAAACTAAGCAGCCACAGCCTAAACATCTGCTCTCTGCCTGAATCATTTATTCTCTCCTTGGTTTGGAAATGTGCTTGGGAGGGTTCAGGTCTTAAGGCTGATTCCCATAACCTGCTTACTGGTGTTCCAATAGGAGAATCAGCTGCCTTCTTGAGTCACTGGGAGCGCTAAACCTTGTTGCAGTGTCCCCTTCCCCTGGAATGGACACCTCTAAGGGTGGGAACATTGTTCAGCCTCCTCCAGGGTGATGGGGAAGGTAATGAGTGAGTGTTTGGTCAGCTAAACAGAGCCAGACATAGGTTTTAATCTGTATAGTCCCTGAGTGAGCACGTCTCTGTGGGTGAGATACAGTTATCCCGCACATGACAGGGGATGCACTCATCCTTGGGCAGCACATCACTTCAGTTTTGCCCACTTCACGTAGCTTGAAAGGGGAAGAAGTGGGTAGAGAGATCCTAAGAAGTTGTGGTAAGGCACTTCTCTAGTTTAGGCATGGAAGAATACAATGAAAGGTACAGAAAACATGAATGACAACTTGAGAAACAGGAATTGTTTGGAAAGAGAAGAGTGTGACTTCTGGACTCTTCCTTGCTCAGAGCCCAAGTGATCTTCAAAGCTTCTCCAGCCTGTGTTTGAATGTTTGCCTCCACACTGACATCGCTTTCCTCTTCTTTGGAATTAACCCTGAAGAATACAGGTCTCCCTTTGAAGAACGCTTGGTGCAATTTATTGTTTTGGTTTCAGTGTGATAGTGGGCCTTGTTTTGGACCACAGCAGTTATAAACAGACCTGCCTGTAGAGAGCATGGAGTTGACATTGCAAACATTGTGTACAGTATTGACATTGTCTTGCTCCTGAGTGAAGGGACTTATTTGTTTTACCTCTGTATCTCCAGCAGTGGAAGGCTCTGACAGAATATCAATGCAGTGGGTTATTTGTCAGGCATTTCAAGACAGCCTTCCCCTGAAATCGAGATTTTATCACTTTGAAACTTGAGAAAAAAAGCATTTTTTTTTTTTTTTTTTTTTGCTTCACCCACTGCAGGATGTAGTGTCTCTATCTGGATCATTTGAGGCATATTTGCAATATTTGAGTAAACTTTCACTACTTCACACACAAAAAGATACAGGCTTCTGGTAAGTGTAGGTAGAACAATTAGCCTCTTAACATTAAGCAAAAGAGAGATTAATTATTTCATTTGCAATTGCTGCTTCTAGTCTGTTCTGTTGTGAGTAACACAGCTATGGGAGTTCATAACTGTAGCACAGGCAGAGAAACCAGCAGTGAGGTCGACCTGCTTGCAAGCAAAGCTACGTGCAACCTGTCTTCATGTCGTGCTTGATTCTTACCCTTTAAAACTGATCAAATGAGGGCTCTGCGTTGTCTGCTTGCATCTTCATATTCAATATTATAAACAGTGTTTAATGCACACAGATTTGCCCTCCCTGTGGTGAGTAACACTGACTATAGCAGCCTGGTACTTAATAGCATGTGACAGCATTGCTGCTTTTGCTCAAATTGTGTGGATTTGTAGTTCCAGAGCCGAAAGCTCCAGGTTTATTCCCTGTTAATGACAGTAGCACTAGTGCCTGCGCACATACATTATTTACCTAGAAACAAAATTAAAACTCTGGCAGAGGAGAATATTTTCAGTAGATTGTTTCTGCTTTCATGAAGCAGTGGAAAGCAGTGATGCTGTCAGTGAGGGAATAACACAGTTATATCTGTCTTTGATACACCCAGAAGTGACAATGCAATTTTGCCAAGGGTCAAAGTATTCTAGAGCCATTCCTAACTAATGAGGTAGTGATCCATCTCCCCATCAAGTAAGGTACTTCCACACCATGAAATTTTGAAAATTAAATGGAATCCATACAACATAACTGCATCCTGAGAATTCTTTTTAAATTATTCAAATCTATAGGAAAGATAAATCTGGCAGCTAGAATGTAATTTGTTTTTCTGTGAATCTGAAAATCTAAATATTATGCAGTTGAGACTGCAGTAAGTTTGTTTGCTTGCTGGTTTTGTCCTAAATTTATAAAAGTTAAATGAAAGTTCCTTTCTGTCCACAAAAATAAAAGCAGTTCTTCCCCTGATCTACATTCTTAAACATTGGAGGAAAATATTTCATTTAAGCCAGTCGAGACAAGAATATCAAATACCTATTGGGAAAATAAGTAGTTTTGGCTCCTGAAATGTTAATAGAAATATAAATCTCTCTAGTATCAAACTCATCTAAAATTTTCAATAGTTTTAAAAGTAAAATTTTTAAGAATGCTTACCAAAAAAAGTGTAGTCTACTATTGTGAAGGTTAAAAATATATTTTATTTAAAAGGCAAAATATTTGGACTATTGGAGGCACACCTGGTACATGCTTTCTGACGCCAGCCAGTCCCCAAGGGAGGGAGGTGTCCTCTTTGACTCTTTCCATTGGAGCCCAGTATCTGCACCCCTGAGCATCTCACGTCTGGCAGGAGGACATGCAGGGGAAGCCAGTCCTCTTAGAGAGTGGCCTTCAATACACCGGAGGTTTAAATGTCAAATACAACAGTTCATACCCCAACTTGCAAAGAGCTGACAGTCAGGTCACAGAACCATGGCTTGGTATGGTCCTGGTTAGACTCTTTACTAAGCTTTTAGTTTTTGATGTAGCTCTAATAATATGTGAGATGCACAGAGAAAGAGAGTGGAAAATGCTATCCTGCATGAGGCCCTGAGGGATCTAACTAAAACCGGTTTGAAATTAGCCTGAGCCTGTGTTTTAGTGCTGCAGAAACACAGTTCTCCAGCTAGAACACAATGAAAGGGAATATTTTCAAAGGTGATCTGGCCAAAAGAGTGAAAATCACTTGGGTATGGACATATTTAGCTGTTTGCAGGTGAGGAAAGCACCTGTGTGTGAGATTACACAATACCAGGTGCTTTAGAGTTGCCCTAAATAGGGACAATGCTGCAGATCTAAGGTCTCTATGGGCAACTGAGCTCTGACACGATGCTTAGCTCAGTGTTTATAAACAAAAAACCCAATCAGATATGACAAAGAGTAACAAATTATGTTTATCATGGAAAAGGAGATAAATTGACCTTTTCTCAAGTCATACTTCAGTTTTAGCGGTTGCTCAGCACAAGTGAGAATTACACTGGAGGGAAGAAGTCTGCTGCTGCTGCTGGATCAACAAAGCCTCTCTAAATCTGATAGCTGAATAATTAAGAAAGACAGTGCTTCCGTCAATCGTCTCTTAACCATGAATTGCTTCAGTGCTATATTTACAGCTTTTACATAATCTTGAAAGTTGCTTATGATATAATGGAGAAACCCAGCAGGTTGCCAGCTTAAATAATATTTTGTGTATGTTAAAATGAGTTATCTATCTCTATTCATTTATGTCGTTACAGTCCTGGGATTTGGACAATCTTAATTTTGGTTTTTTTACAGTATTATAATTTTTTTTTTGCAATATGGAGCTAAACTATTTTTAAAATAATGATGCAGATTGAATTATTACTCAAAAGTAGAAAAAAAAATCAACAGATGTAACAGATATATTTAAACTAATTACCAACACATCACAGCAGAAACAGGCACATGGCGCGTGGATTCTTTTTCCTGTACCAACCATCTGATCTGTGCTTGTGATCATTAATTTAGCACATACTGAATTGTATTTTCAAATACATATAAAAAAAAATAATCAACATGTTATTCAGTTTTCAGATTCTAATCATTCTGTTGTGGGCACCCTTCATTTAAAGGCTATCTGGACCTTGACAGCCAACAGCATTATTTATCAATTAACGTCTAATGGCCCAGTTCTGCAGATGTTGATGTTATTACATGAGGGTTGCCTCTTGGCAGCGAAATTTATCAGCTGTCATAAACTGAACTCAAAATGAAATAACACAGTAAGAGGTAAGTGTGGGGGCACAGAGGGGAAGAAGGGTCAGAGCACATCCTTGCCAATGGGTTTGGTGAGCAGTAGCTTATGAGTTGTCTTTGAATCTGCTACCAGCTGGACTTCAGTAAAATCATAACAAATGCAGATTGAACTGAGACTTGCACAGCTCAAAGCTGTGCTAGAGCATCAGTTTAAAACGTGTTATTCTGAAGAACTAGACAATAACAGCTCCTGAACAGTGTGAAGGAGAACAAGGAAAATATGAACAAATGAACTTCCATGAGCTGTCCACTTCTTGTTAGCGAGATGGTTCTCATGAGTCATTACTCGCATTAACAAGATGCTGCAGTTTGCACCCTTTGTTAGAAAGGAAAACTGTATCTCTGTCACATGTAGAATTTGCATCTTCTTAGTTATTCAAAGTCCTTGCAGAGGAGGTTTCTGAGTCATTCAGCTTTTTATTTTGACAACATTACCACTATGAGTGACATTAAACCTACATGAAGAACAGCACAAATATTTGAAATATTAGCATTGGCCAGAAGGACAGCAAACCTGTTGCTGCCTAGTGCTGTTCTAGAGCCTGAAAACATAGATGGGGTGGCTGCTGCTGAGGGAGACGCCGACATTTGTACAGAGAGGTTAGCAGTTAGTGTTAGGCAGGAAAGATGAGCCTTTCCAGCAATAGTAGATGCTATCCTGTCTCTAAAACTTCTCTGAGACTCTAAGCTTGTATCTCAAATGAAACTTGTATTTCCAATGTTATCTTCCTTTATTTTGCCACCACTCAGCTTCTGAGATAGTGGAAAAAGAATGGGGCAAAATTTGGTATCACAGAGACCAGTGAGGTGATTTTCTAGAGGTTCCTAATGCACCTGTAGTTGATGGCATCACTGATAGCTGAAAGACAAAGTAAAATCCATGTTAACCCAAACACATATGATTGATATATCTGGTTTTTAATTTCTATATGGCTGTAATACTGTAGACTCCAGTAACTTAGACTTTAACAAGTTGATCTTCAGAAGGAAGGAAGGAAGGAAAGAAGAAATAATTATTTCTGCTTTATATATGGAAAGTGGAATTATATAAAGAATACATTGAAAATCTCAAAAAAAAAAAAAAAGCAGAGAATAAAAAAAACAGATTACAAGAGGTTCAGACTGTTGTACAGACCTGGGGAGATCTTACACTGGTACAGTCTTATTGCCTGGCAGAAACACAGCTTCTCCCCTTCCCATCTGACTACTGCCCAGAAAGGCATCTGCCTCCAGCTTGGGAGGGCACTCTGGAAGGTGTTGGAAAGGAGAAGGATCTTTGTGTTTGCCAGCCAAGCTGGAAATTATTCCTCAATCGAACAGCACCACAGTACAAAATTTCTTGAGACCACCCTTAACCCACTCTAACTCTTCCCTTGGTCACCTTTGTGAGGCCATCTTATGACCTCATCCTTACGGAAGCACAAACCTCCCAGTTTCCCCAAACTCTCAGCTTCCCTTAGCCCCAGGGAGCTGCTGTTTCCACAGCTCTCCTTCCTCTCAGGTCTCCTGGTGCCTCCTCTCCCTCACTGCTTGACATGAGCTTGGCAGAAGAGGCAGAGGAGGGAAGGGGACTGTGTGAGGGGCACCATGTCATGTACCTGGCACACAATGTGATCGTTTCTGATAGACCTCAACAGTGTGTATAGGCAGGGTGGGCAGCTCAGGCCTCTGAGAAAGGGAGTGGTTGCTCTTGCTGGCTGTTCTTCAGGAACACTCACTGCCACAAACTCCACAGGGTCCACAGGCCATGTGTGTCAGGTACCAAAGGGTAAGGGCTGTGGGAGCGGGTCATTGCAGACCATCCTCAGAGCTCTTCCTTCCCCTCAGCCTGAGACCGACGCAGCACCGAAGTGCCACAGCAGTGATCTCATTCAGCCCCTGCCTCTGCAGGCTCTGCTCATTCCCTGCCTCTGTCAAAGACCAGCTTGAGAGCAGCAGACAGGGAGGTGGGTGGTAGCTGGGGGGAAGATTAAGAAATATCAAGCTGAAGTTGTAAGAACAGTAAAAGAGGCAAGTGTGAGGGCTTTGATATTTTAAAATACTGCTCAGAAGGAACCTATAAAATCATAGTTTCCCAGGCAGATGTGACACACCATAATCTTATACAAATACTCTACAAATACTACCCTTCTGCAAACCAGAGATAATTTAGAAGGAAGGTATATTAAGTGTCCCAGCATTGCTTTTTTTTTTTTTTTCCCCAGCTGTGAAAGCCTCTTTGCATCTCTTCAAAGAAGAGCTTCTTATATTGGAAAACTGAATAAGCTGCCTTTTGTTTTCAGGCGAGCTCTACAGCGGAGAGGCTGTGGGGGATCAAGCTGTGAGGCAAACAACAAACACCACCTCCACGTGGCTAGGCTACAAACATGCTAATACATTAGTATAGCTGTCTTCAAAATTCTGTGATAGCTGGTAGGATAACGGCCACCTCCCCTCACCGGTAAACTGCTAGAATGTGACAGCTAAGAACTGAAGTTTTTCGGTGCCAGAGTCCACAACAGCTCTAACCCTAAAAATCCCTTCCCTCCCTTGCACGCCATGCAGACTGCCTGTTGGCCAGGTCTCATCCCACTGCACAGTGGACGTTAGCTCCTTGGAGTCAAGAACTTTCCTCAGTTTTCAGAGAAACAGGAGGAGGAAATTAGTAACAAGCAGTAGTGGAAAGGTCTGGGTAATGAGAGTAAGGGTAAGCATTAACACAAATTAACTGTGCTCTTAATTCCCAGCCAACAGGTTTGATGGCAACGTACCAGCCGTTTAGCTGTTTTTCATGGCAGCTGCCTCTTTAAGCCAAAGTGGGTTTTGAGGTGAGAATGAGGTGCAGACAAGTTGACAGGCTTAAAACTTTTAAAATTATATTTATCTCACACAAGAAAGTGGAAGAAAGGAACTTGAGGCAGGGAGGAGGATTTACATCAACAATACAGCCATGTAAAAAGCAAAGGAAGACTCTAGCTGCTAACTGATAAAGGACAGGTAGGCCAGAAGTAACTGGGGACCTTTAAACATTAGGATAAACTGGGATTTGCTCTCAGGAAGGAGGATGTGAGAAGAATTAGCAGACCCAGAGTAGCAAAGTAGGATGGTAATTGCAGGAGTAATTATACTTAAGGCAATACTGGAGATACCACAAGTTTTGAACAAAAAGTAGCAGGTCCACAGCAAATTGTCAGCCATGCACAGCTCCCTGCATGCTGTTCCACTCTCGCAATTCTTCATGCTGCTGCCACCAGTGCTGCAGCAGAGCTGACAATGGTTCTGTGTCTAAAATAAGAGTAAATCATTTAATAAAGCTTCTTTCCAGACCCTGCATAAAAAAAAGGCTCTATGGAATTGTTAGTTTAGCACTTAAGGGGCTTTTTCTCCACACACACCCCCCCCCCAGCCTCTTCTCTTGGTCTCTGATACCCTCATTTTTTTATTAGATAATTAGATTCTGACTTCACTGGGGCCTTGGAGGGGGTTTTTTTTGGTTGGTTGTTTGGATAGGGGTCTTTTAGTTTTTGATTATTTTTTTTTTCCTCCTAGTGAGGACAAAAAGCAGTATGTTGTGTATAAATGAAGGGAAAACAGATGTACCTCTTAACTGTGCAGGAAAAAGGAGACCCACCCCCCTGCAGCACTCCCTTACTAAGGGAGTAGAGAGCTGATGCTGGGAGGTAATACTGCTGATTCATTTTCAGGGTTGTTTTACTGGTGTGGGGGTTATACAAGAAAGAATAAACTAAAAAATGCTTGTTTTGCTGTTTACTCTTGGAGACTTTGCACGTTGTGCTGTTTTTCTTGCTTATGTGGACTGCGATTCTACCATCTCCCCCTTTTAAAGAGTAAGCTCTGTGTAATGTGTTAAGTCTAGATGTTAGAGTCTATCTACTTGCTACTGGGTTTACTGAGAAAAGACTAATAGCCCCCTTCAGACCTTGAAACCACATAATTTCAGCAGAGTAACTTAATGGCTTATTAGGAGGAAACTGTGTAGTTGTTCTGGGAATGAGTAAAGGTCCCTCAACCCGTCAGGGTTTGTCCAGCCCTCGTGCTCCACTTCCCGCAGGGCAACCTCTAATCTGTTTTCAATGATCCCAATATTTTTTGCCTCAACCAGCTTGCTTTGGAAGCAATGTGCACATTTATAGGTCTGCTTACCAGCCCCAGACTGGAGCTTTTTTTTTCTTTGTTTCTTTTTTTTTCTTTCTCTTTGAAAAAAAATCCCAGGGCAAAAACCTCTCTGCAAAGCACACCCTGAGCTCTGAGGGTGATCACTGTCTTTCCTTTTACTGGCAGTTTGCTTAACTCATACAGAGTCATCGGATACCTTTCTTGCCTCCTTTTTTTTTCAGTTAAAAAAAAAGGGAAAAAGGTTTCTTCTCTTTTCTTTCTCTTGTATCACTGTATGGTATCCTTGTGTATTGGAAATCTTATGGCACTAAGACCTAACCAGTATCCAAGGTCAGAACTGGGTGTTGCATATGTGCCACCACGGGGCAGATTTTTTTTTAAAAAAACAGTAGTATTGAGCTCTGAAGGAGTAAAATGCATTTTTTTTCCCCTTGGATTTGCTATTGCCTGAAATAAGCCATTTTACACTGCACTTTTTTTTGCTTAGAAACTCTTTTCTTCTTTACCAGTGGCTTCTTTTAGGGCGTAGATTTTCCTATAAGCACTTTAATTAAGAAACAAATAGAAACCAAAATCTCATTTTCTCAAATATGGCAGATCCACAGCACAGTCTGATAAACCCCAGAGCTCCTACAAGACTTGTGAGCCCTGGCAGTCTCTGTCTCCAGAGGCTTTAATAAGGTCTCCAATTGTGTTTCGCACCAAAACACACCCCATCTCATCTCCTTCAGGCTAAACAACTTTACCAGGGTCCAAGGCTTTTTTTTTTTTTTCAGATTAAGAATACTCGCCTGAGAAGCTTCCTTCACTTTAAAAACAGTTAAAAGCTGCTTCTCCCATGCCAGAGCATAATCTGCAGTTAAGAAGCAACGAGACTGTATGGGGCAAACAAACAAAAAACCTGATCATACATAGGATCAGGAATCTTCAATTACACTAGAAGAGTAGTTTGGTTTTTGGTTTATTTGTTTGGAATTTTTTTATGCTGGTAAAAAAAAAAACCAAAACAGAACAAAAGAAGCAGAGAGATTTCTGGGATGCCATATAACTGTTACCGAGAAAATGATTCTTATTTAATAGAACCATTCCGTGATGGAGTCATACTGTTTACCTTATCTTGACCTACACTTAAGTGCTTTTAGCATGATTGCTAAAGAAGAAAAAAAAAAAAAAAAGTAGTTTCTCATTCCTTGAATGTGATACTGCGACATCCAAGGGAAGTACAGAGGCAATTTCTCAGGCTGGAAGCATCCAAAGCATTTTAACCAGGAGCTGGGAAAAAGGAGGGCTTAGCTCCATAGTGGTTTGTCCTCTCCATAAAGCAGTGCAGAGTGTGTGGCCCAGGTAATGTTAATGGGGAAGGCTACGACTTCTTTACACACTTCTGTCAACCCTTTCTCTTTATCGTTTCATAGGTTAGAACCATGAAACATCACTAAGAAACTGCATGCAGCCCATCTGCATCACAGAAAGCCACTCCAGATACTTACATGCAGGTACAACATACCTGGCTGCCGTGTCTAAAATTGAAATCTTTTCCTTCTGGAAGTTCTCACTCTGCCATGCAGAACAGCTGTGCATGGACCTGCTGGCCAAGCTATTCAAATACAACAAACTTGTCACTGTTTTTTTTTCCTGTACACATTAAAGGGTTGGTTTATAGACCCTCACTTCTGCTGGTCTCCATTCGTGCACAAGTCCATGAACATTGCTGTTTTGTCCTGTGGCCATCCACATCCTTAGCCCCTGAACTGCCGTAATTAGGAATGGTACTTTGTAAAGCGTTGCTGTTTTCACCTTTAGCTTTGGGAGTACTTAGAGGGAAGATAATGGATTAACACTGGCTGTATAAAACTAGCAATATTTGTATAAGCAGCTGTTTATACAAAAATTATAACAGCAGAAATGTTTTCATTAGAAAAAGAAAAAGGTGGCAAATCATATTTTCCAGATTTGGACCGCGTTTGCACTGGATGTATCTCCACGAAAAAGCATCAGACTTACATCAGCCAGTTTAATTGTGCCTTTGCCGTGGCCCAGTATGTTTCTCTTTTGTCCTTCCTTGATTATTCCCTTGTTCAACATGATTGCTAGTTTTCAATATGCAGCACCCCAGTTGAGCTATTTGCATTCATTAACCTTTCAACCTGCATTTTGAATTTAATTTTGACTTTTCAGCTTTGGTTTTAGTCCTTTTTGCTTTCTCTGTGAGATTCCTCCCCTCACACCCTACTCTTCTTCCTGAACTGAAGAGAGTCAGAGATAGACTTTGGCTAAAAAGAGCACAAGTTTTAAAAAGTAATTAAGTTTTAAAAAGTAATTCTCTGTGCAAATGAGCCCTCCAGATAAACATACTAGTGTTTTTTACTTCATTTATATCTTGGATGTTGTCAAGCAATTCTTTGCACTGTTGCATCTTCCCCCAGGACTTCCCCTTACAATGCTCCCTTAGTTTTATTTTCTCACTGATCCCATATTTATCTACTGACTGCAGAAGAATGGCCCGATTTTTATACCACTGCAGGGTTCTTCAGACCAATACAAAATTCTGCCTCTAATTGTAGTTTGCTATTAACTCTATCTGCTCACTTCAAGAAAATTATTGCTGGCTTGTCAAATGGCTCACATCAGTCATAGCTGCAGGGATGTAATTGTCCTTGCCATCCTGTTTGACTTTGAATGCTTCGTTGGCAATGGGGAAAATCTGCTAAGATTGCATTTGGATGCCATGTAGATGCTTAATGATGCCCATGATCCTGGTCCTCCCAGTTGTACCCCTCTTCCCATTCACAGTGTGCATGCAGTTTCTCCTTCTGAAGTATTTCTCACTTATGTTCAGATGGAGTCCAAATCATCTTTGTTGTAGCTGCTCTTCTGACAAAGGACTTGATGCAAATCTCAGCTCAGCGGAGAGGTCCTGACTCAAGCATTTAGGATAAATCTGTCTCAGAGCTGATAAAGGTAACACATGAAGCAGCTGCACTGGTTTTGGCAACAGAGCTAGTTCAGGGCACCTCTCCCCTAAAAGGCACTGTACCATGAAGAAGTGCCATAGGTGAGTAACTCCATTGAGCAAATCACCTGAGTCCTCTAAAAATTTCCCACAAACATCTGAGGTTTCTCCTTCTGTTTTGTATTGTTTTCCTGTGACCCCTGATGTACAAGGTCAAGATACTGTGACTGGACATTGATGTCTGTGGTGACTTCTCTCCGGGTTGTTCGTTACAGGTGGGGAACAGGAGGGTTTGTGTGGGCAAGAAAGGAGAATAAGATTGGTCATGAGAGGATATCTGTTAAAATCTAGTTGTCACATTGAAAAAAAATACCACAAACAACAAAACCCCACAAAGCATCTTTGAAAACCTGAAGGAGGGGATGTGAAGATCAAGCAGAATTGACTGATTCCAAGTTTCCAATCTGTAGAAACGCATTCATACTCCATTTGTCATTTCTGCACTGGAATGTCCCTCTGGCTGGTCCTGTCTGGCCTACAGTGGCTTAGCTCCATTGAAGAGGCCCTTCCTTGATCCTCCTGAGCTCACATTTCACTTTTTCTTCCCTTCTAATAAATTGTGTTTCTTCCAGAAAAAAAAAAAAAAGATGGTCTTTTTCCTGCTGTCCTGTAAAAATCCTCTTATCACCTCCTCTGTGCCCTTTGCTGTTTAAGTCTGCATCTCCTGTACTGCATTATGTCATTCACAAGTCAATGGTAGACATTTGTACATAACAAGTTGGCATTTACTCCTCTGAGCAAGATGCTACCCTTGGAGTAAAATTCCAAGCCAGAGCAAGTGTTAAGAGATATTTGTTAAACAGGAATAGAAAAATTGGTTACTTTGGGTTGTGCTTTCATTAAAAAAGACCTTTTCGAATTGTCTTCAGTGGTGATAACATGAGAGGGTATGACCCTAGCTCCAGTACATCTGGATTACTGGCTTAATTCCTGTTGCACACAGGATCACAGCAAAACTGAAAACTTTTTAGTATACAGTGACAGATAGTTTCGTTATCTGGAAAATCACCTTCTCCAGAAAATGGCATGGCACAGGAAACCTATATAAGAACTGAGCAGTGTCTTTGCTGTTTCCTTTTAGCAGTGAAGGACACGGAAATAAGGATGCTGAAGGTTCAAATGAGCCTCAGAAGTGCAAAATTTCTCACCCATGAAGGAGGAAACCAATTTAAGATAATGAGGCTGGAATAAATAGCTTCCCCACCCCCCTTCTTTTTTTTTTCTTTTTCATTTTGCAAAAGAAGAAACTTATTTTTAAACAGGTACTTAAATTCACACCTAATCATACAGAGCTGGCACTTTAGAAAGAATGATTTAAGTAGCAGGAGGCTGAGGATAGCACTCTAGGTGTCATCATCACGATGTAGTCAGACCATTGTGGTGCCCAGAGCTATTACCAGAATTACAGGAATAGAATGGCCCTATTGCTACTGTTTGAGCATGGAACCATTCTACCTCTTTGCTTCTTGGTTTTCTCTTGCTCCTGGAGAAGATGGCACCTGCTGCCCAGTTTTCAGCAGTTCCCAAAGCATGCTCTGGGCCTCCTGAGCTCTTCTTGCCTTGAGAATATTTACTGTCTAGTAAGAGAAGATGTTGTAGGGAGATAAACACTCTGAATAATCAAGGATAAAGAAGCAAATAAATAATATTTCAGATTTCTGTTACAGGTTGCTCAGAACAGGAACTGTGGCCCATTATCCACAGCCCTGAGCACAGGACATTACAGGTGAGGTACTTTGGGATGTTTTTGCAGCTGAATTGGGTAAAATGAGTAAATTTCTCCTTTAGAGTTACTTTGGATTAGTTTTTTTTGTTTTGGTTTGGTTTTGGGTTTTTTTGTTTGGTTTTTTTGGTTGGTTGGTTGGTTTTTTTAGAGAGAGAGAAAAGCGCACTCTTTTTAAAGTAAAAGAAAATTTGCCTTTCTGCCTGAGGGTGTCAGCAGATATTTGGAATTCTCCTGGGAAAAAAAAAAAGAGGTGATGAGTCTGTCTTAAAAACAATCTGCATTTTCTGCAGTCTTTTGAAAGAGAGAACATTTCTGCACCAGTAAGCATTTATGAGCATTTAAAATATTTGGCTGAGAGACCTGAAGGAGCATAAGGTTTCCTGAAGGCTTGTACTACCTTGACCCACGTTTCCTGACTACCAGTGGTCCTCACTTGACTTAAAATGCTTGCACACTAACTTTACTGATAGCTTGCACTTGCTTTTTGCCATCAGTGGCAGTCTCCAGTAGCCTAAATTGTATTTGAAATTTGAACTCTGTTATCTGATGCCTTTGGCCTCAGAAAGCTTCTGTCCTCAAAGATGATGTGATGGTAGTGGCCAGATAGATCAAGGCTGAGCTTTTCAGGCTCACTGAGCTCCCACTAGGAATTTGGAATATGTCCTTCTGTTCTTAGCATCTTTTCTTGATGAGAACTGCTCCTGGTCACAGCTGGTGTATGGCTGTCGCTTCGTTGGTACGTAATGATTATAAACTCCGTGACTACTACAGGACTCTGGCTCAGCTGTTAAAGTAAAAAGGCCAAAACGTACGCTTGTTCCCCATGTGGTGTGAATGGCAACTGTGATTTCAAGACTGATGCTCCCACATCAAAGTACAACTGAGAGCAAAGTTAGTTTTTCAAAGGAGGTAGTAGTCCCAACAAGTTTGAGTAGTCAGGTAGCTCCTCTTGTAATTGGGCGGGGAACTATGCAATTTGGTCAACAGTACATGTTAGCACATGGATTATTCATCCTGGGGCTCCATTAAGGCTTTGCCATGAGTCTTCCACAAGGGCAGCCGTATGTCAGTGGGAAGCTGCTGGGTGAACCCCCTAACTCAGGAAAAGATACCTTACAGGAGATGGTGTTGCACAAACAGCGGCTTGGACCTCCCCATCACACCAGTACGTGGCACATTGACGAAACAGAGCAGAAGGGTGTGAGCCGCCATCACTCATGGGGCCGCTGGTATAAAGCAGCAGTCTTGACTTTCTCCCAAGCCCATTTTACAGCACTTGCTGTTGATCTTCACCTCTCTGCTTTGCATGGGAGTGAGGGAGCTGCCACTTTCCCCGAACGAACAGGTTTTGAACACAATCATCCTCTTTGGTCCATTCATTCCTACCTGCACACACTGATAGAAGGAAAAACACTGACATTAACTGATACATATGTCCACATTGTTTTCCCTGCATTTATTTCATATCCTGAGTAGGATGTTACTGTTAGTTCAGATTTTTTGTTGAGGAGGCTTGCTGTATGGCTTATGCTATTTAGTAATGATACACATATGTTAGATACACATGGCAATTTCTCCCTTGCACTTATTTTCTTTTACTGATCCATTGTTAGCTTTCAAATCTGTGTTGATTCTTTCAAGACATCACCCAAACAACTAAAATACTTATCTGCACTCTGAAGTCCTTTCAGTTAGATGTCCCTTGAAAACTTAGAAAGAAGCGTTAACAAAATGTCCAATTTCACTGCAATTTCTAAAGAAAACCTGAAATATATTGTGTGCATATACTCTGATTCACAGCACTTAACGCTGGGAGAAATTGAGCTTCCTGAATCTCATAAGAGATTTTTTTGCCACTGTTGTGCTTTCATTTATTTTGTAATGACAGTAACTGACCCATTTTTATATCAGTATAATTCATACAATTTTAATACAAAATGTTCTATATTCCCAACTATATTTAATATCCTTCATAAAATAATATGCTTATTTCTTCTCCCACAAAGCATTCCATTCTTTTCCAGAAATGTGGTATTTGACAACATACAGAAGTAATTTCCACTTACATCAAGGTTCAAATTGATTATTTGTGTTAAAGTCACAATGTCCAATATTATATATTTATTTTACAGATGGCTGTCTTAAATTCATGTGAAATATTTCACAAGATGCTCTTTCTCATCTTCTTTCCAGTCAAATGCATAAGGAAAATGGAAATAGTACATCAGGTATACGGTCATAGTTTATTTTTCATGCTCAGTTACTGGGATTGGTTCCCAGAACATAGCTCGGCTGCTTCCAGAAATAATTATTTAAAATCAGACTGAAGACCCAAATCTCAAAGTGAAATCTGGGAGATGCTAAATGAAATGAGAGCAAAAAGAGGTTTTCACACACTTCTGTGAATCTAGCCCATCACATTTCAGACAGCTATCATTGATATTTTCCCCTATGTTTCCACATCTTATTTTATTCAATATGTATAGTTTTTGCTCTTTGCTAAACATTTTTACTCACTGTGAAGAAATTCAGCTGGATATTAAAGAGAATTTCCTCGCTCCTTGCTCACTGAAAAACATCCATTTCAGGGTAGCAGGGTAAATTTCTATTCTGAACCTATATTGAGCTGTTGAACTCCTCTCTAAACAACTGTTAACAGAGTCACATATTTAAAATGTGAAGCCCCTCAGACAGAAAATCCTACACCTTATTATTTTTATGCATGCTGCAGTTGCTGTCCTGTAGCAGAGCACATTATAGTGCCGGTCTGGGCTTTCTGTTGGTGTGCACCCTAGATGCAGAAAAGCGGGAAGAGCAAAAATATTAAAAAAACATAGCCAGCAGTTGCTGGGTGGGGTTGGTGTTCTTAGTCACCTTTAGCCACTCGTGCCTCCTGCTGTCCAGTCATTCCCATTCCTTCCCAGTCAGCTCTGCTCCTTGAAAGAAGTGCACATGGGGAATACCAGTGCGGAGATACAGCTGTCCCAGTAACACGCAGAGACACCAAAGGGCAAGGAGATCTTTTGAACTGTGCCAACAGGTGAATCATTATCAGCTTTAAAGGTTGGGAGCATCCTTGTGGTAATTCCTGTATCTGTGAATACAGCATTACTTTAACAATGAGCTCATATTTGATATTAATCAGGTGCTGCAACTTCCCATAACAACAAGTAGGAAAAGCTGGCAGGCTTGTCACAGCAGGTAAATCACTTGGCTGCTTAATTCCTAGGAACAGAACAGCTATTCCTATAATATTCCTATAATTCCTAGAACAACTTGTGTTTGTCCTTCGCTACTGGGGCATCTAATGTACAGCAATTCGATCAGAGGAACTTGGAGGCAGGAGAGAAAGTCAACATGCGATGCATGAAACATAAATAGGATGTGCAGTAAATGTTCCTCGGCGTTGCTAAGCAATATACCAGGCGTGGGCAAGAGCGATGCCATCCTGGGAGTGCTCCAAGTTGCCAGCTCTTAATGGAATATTCTTCTGCCCAAGATGCCCAAAAGGCGAAGTGCCTTTGAAGATGAGGGGAAGTGCAGTTGAGAGAGCATTAGGAAATTACTGAAGAGAAATAACAGCTTTAGAAATGCACATCAATTAATAAAACATGTGGAGTAAGTTTGAAAGGCCTTGATGGAGTCATTCCCAAAGGTCCTGGTGAAGTTTATAAGCTTATTTCTTAGCTTTAACTAAGAAATGTCTATGTACCTTCTGCCCTTTAGACAATTTCCTATTTACTTCTGAAGCACAGCAAAGAAACCACTGCATCTGGTAGCCCAGGCCTTGAAAACATGGAGAAAGATCCCCCAATGTTCTGAAATCTCACAGGAAGCTGCAGGCAGGAGGAACTCCATGATGTTCCAGACACAGTTTTTTCAGCATTTATTTCTTCTGGATGAAGAACTGCTATAAAAAAAATGAAACATGCTGCTAGTCATGGGAACAGAGGGAATTTGGAGGAGTACGCTCTGACAAAAGAGCACCTGTACAAAGGGTATTCATCAGGAAACTTCTCAAAGTGAATGTGAAAAAGGCTGTTCATTATTTTCCATGGCCAGTTTGAAGTGTATGACTCCCATTGATGGATTTTAAAATGCAGCTTGTATTTCTGGACTTTTTTGCCCAGATTGATGTCCTGGCCAGATCCCAGCTGCACGTAAGGACACAGTAGGCCTGTCCATTTCCTCGCTTCCCTCAGTGCTGGTGTGTCTAGCCCCGGCCAGCAGCCCAGCACCCACCCAGCTGCTCACTCCCCCTTCAACTTGAGAACAGAAATTAGAATGAGAAAGCTCATGGGTCCAGATGAAGTCAGGGAGATCACTTGCAATTACCATTGCAGGCAAAACAGACTCGACTTAATTTGGTGCAATTTTTTTTTTTTTAAATTACTGATTTGAGTAATGGAAAACAAAAAGACAAACTATTAAAATAACACCTTTCTTCCCCCTTTTCCCATTCCCACCTGCCCCCCTGCACCCCCGACCCCTCTCCCCGAGGGGCGCAGGGGTGGGCTGGGGGCTGCGGTCAGTCCACCCCCGCCCCTCTGGGCCGCTGCTCCCTCCT
>WHYT01017274.1:194450-218576 GCA_009806455.1 Tetrax tetrax | reverse complement strand
TCTGAAGATGTCGTGGTTACCCACAGCTAGAGAAGAGATAAAGAGGCTGTACACATATGATTACAGACCCTCACAGGGCAATCCATCTGCAGGACAAACCTCCTAATTGGGGCATGGTTGCAGTAATCTGCACCACTACCTGACACCCTAAAATGTGAAAATTCTGCACGTATTCTCACAGGCTTGGTCTGGCTTTGAAAGATACATTTGAAAGTGTGCTGGGAATCAGGTGCCTGAAAGCCCACCTGAGCCCACAGTTTTGCCTGAAAAAAAATAAGCAGCAAGCTCTTCTTTTCTGTGAAATAGCTCAAAGTCCACAGAAGAATCACATACCTGCTTTTCTGCATAATCAGGAAATTTCCAATTGCTTCCTTCCTCCTTTAGTGAGAATCCACTTTATCAGGAAGATCATATCTGCAAAGGAATCTGGCACCCAAGAGCTTTAAAGGGGCAGAAGGGGCTTGTAGGATTTGCTTCTGGCCAGCAGCAAAATATTATGTACAAACAGATCATTCCTATTAAATTTTATCATCAAACTAACTGTACGGGAACAGACTTACATCAGTGACTCCCCAGTCTCATTTGTTAGCATGTTTCCTCTATTGAAAGGGCTTTTCTTCCACAAAGAAAGGATTTTTTTTCAGGAGGTTGCATATGGACAGATGTCTGGGTACTAGATAAAACAGCAAATCCCAGTCTCAGATGCTCCCCTAAGTACCAGCCTCTTAATTCAGTTATAATTTTACTTTGGCATGAGAATACTGATGCACATCAGTTCAGTAGGACTGCATACATTCAGATTTTTGTTTCTGTTGTCAGTCTGACAGATTAAAAAAAAAAAAAACTGTCTTGGGTATTTTTAGCTTGTGTACTAGACAGAAAATAATAATTTAAAAAAATACAGTGAGAGGGAGGCTGGAATTCAGTACTAGCTACCAGGAACTGTATAAACATTTTACATTAGGTACAGGTTTCAAAAACAAAGAAACAATTCCCCACATAAACAAGGGGCCCCAGGATTTCCTTTATTATAACAAAATTGTCTAAACATTATCCTACTGACTAAACCTTCTATCTGGGCTTTCTCTTTCTTGTTCAATAAATCCTGCAGTCTTCACTGGATGAGGAGGTGGTTTAATCAGGAGGGTCTGATTAACCAGTTGTCTCCAGCAACAACCTATTCACTTGATAGTGTACTCACGTATTACCGAGGAACATAGGTTTGAATCCCCTGAGGTTGAGAAGAGGTCTTACTAATGCTTGCATTTCCCATTTTCCCAGGTGAGTATGCTAAGCACTGGGCTAGCCTTGAATCTGTGAGCAGGTGGAGGCATTTCTCAGAAGAGAAGGTAAAACTCAGGAGAGGAAATCAAGCTCAGGGAATGCTCCTCTTGAGTAGCTTGGGAGCTTGGATCCACAGAGGGCTGTCATGGCTCTGAGCACACCAGTGGGCTGAGCAACATCTTCTCCCCTGCCCAGTGGTTTGGCTGCTGGTCTGCAAGGCCAGCTCCGACATGATGAGCTTGGATCGGGCTCCAGTGGAAAGGGCCTCCCCACTCTTCTTCAGGAGCTCCAGCTCTGGGTTTTGGATCCTATTCTGAGGGACAAGTGCTTGAAATGAAAGCATTACAGTACCTAGCCCAGAGGAATCTCAGCCAAGGTTTCTATATGAGAACTGGCATGAAGTATCTGCTGCTGAGAATTTAATGTTTTCTTGTTGATTTTAAGAACAATCAAATGAGAATCTACACTATGACTGTAAGTCTGTTAGGCCTGCATTTGTTTCTCTGAATCTTAGAATCATAGAATAGTTTGAGTTGGAAGGGACCATTAAACGTCATCTAGTCCAACCCCTCTGCAGGGAGCAGGGACATCTTCAACTAGACCAGGTTGCTCAGAGACCTGTCTAAATACAGGATGTTTTTTTTTTTTCGCAAGTGGAAGTACTCAAAGAATTCTTGGGGAAACCTTAAGGAAATTTTTAATAAATTGGAAACTATGACCTAAAAGCTGTCTAAGCTAGATGGAGTTTCACAATATCCAAGGAAATTAATTTATGCCCACAGACTCCAAGGTATTAATTTTCTTAAAAAATAAAATAAAATAAAAATATATATCCTACCAGCTAAGTTTACTTATATGCTTTTGGCCCTGTAGTAGTGATTTACTCTTCTTCAAATACAAAATGGCACCACATACTTTTCTTCTCCAAAGAGAACTGAAACCAGATCTGTGCCTCCACCAGGCTGTGGAAATATCTAAGGCTTGTGATGTCTCTTGACAGTTGATCCTCTGTAAGGGATTCAGCAGAGTTCCATTTCTTGGGTTTTTTTTGCTTTCTTTTGTGAGGGAGAAGCCAGAGCACTATGAGGCTGAAAGGCATAATAAGGCATATCTGATTTTACGTTTGGGATGTCCTCACCTTTTACTCCCTCTTACATTTAAGAGACAAGACTCTGCAGTACAAAGGTCACACTCGGTCTATAATCTGGATACTAAGCATGGGTGAAGGACATAAACATAAGGTAAAGGACAGTTTTGTTCCTAGATCAAATTCAGCTCTTTGTAGTTATTTTTATTACAGATTGGCACAGGGCATAGACTTCACTGCCTTTTAATGTGCCATGGTAATTTGAGTGAGATCTTTTAAGTGTGGAATTGTTCATTGATCTCATGTTTATTCTTGATCTGTGCTTACCTCTGCTTATCTTTCTATTTATGCTCTCTTATTATATAATTTAAGGATATGGCAAAGCAGACTAGCACTCCTCTGCTGGCACAAACTGCCTTTTTCCAGTTCAGACTGTCAAAAGCTAGTCTATTAATTTGACTTGTTGCCACAGTTGCCTCGATCTAGCTTCTGGTCTCTTCTCATGTTGACCAGTGTTCTTTAATCCTTAGATGTTCAAGTGATCCCTTTAGCAGGATCAGTTCTTCTCAAAAGAAAATTAAAGGAAAAAGGGGGGTGAAGTTTCACAATGGTGACCAAATTTAGCTCAAATTTTTGATGGCTAAATTCCTATGTGGAACAAGATTTGGCTACTGAGGTGTGAACTCTCAAAGCTCCTGGTGTTAATACAAATGCAGAAGTTCTGCTCTGAATTCTAAGCAGGGTCAGCCAATCCTGCTTCTCTGCATGAGCTCTAGAACAAATTTTTCCTTCTTCCCTACTTGCCACAATGATTTATCATATATATTAAACTATCCCAAGCCCCAACAAAATGCTTCACTTTTCTTCTAAGAAGCAGATGCTTGCCAGTTCACATTTATTATATAGTAATGACATTCTGGAGCGAACTGAAAATGGCATTCTGCAAAATTGAAGTTTTTTGATTTCCATCCCAGTTTTCTCTTTCAGTAAGAATGATCATGGAGAAATTCCACTTTGTTTTGCCATCATGCTGTCCCATCAATGACAGCTATGTTGAATTTATTCATCAAGACAAGGAGAATGTAGTAATAAAAGTGCCAGCCAGCCTGTTTTCTCATTCAACAGAACATAGGGTAAAAGGTGGATTTTTGGGTGTTGAACACTGATGTAAATCAGGACTTCTGTTGACATGGGACTATTGAAACCCAGATCAGAATTAGGCCTTTGGAAAAAGGAAAACTGTGCTTACAAAGATGAATAGTGTGACAGTTCATGGATATCTGTGAGCTCTTGGCTTTACATGGTCATCTGGAGCTGGGCAATGGCAGAAGTCTCCTCTTGATCCAAAACTTGAAGGGTCACTGTGCTGTCTGAAGGCTCTAGGCTTTTGGTTGAAAAAGCCTCAGCACACAGATGCTAAAGGCTACAGCACAATGGAAATGGAACTGTAAGTTGAAATTATTTGTGTTGAATCTCTGTTGCAAGTAGTTCAAATAAACTAACTATGAGTTAGCTTAAGCCTAGTCACTTGGGCCAAACGTCATCGCTGCACATGTGGTTTGAAACTCTGAAGGGAAACCAACCCACAAATCTTTATTTCCCTGGCTGTAGGTTCTTCTATAAACCATCCTGCTCTATCCTGCATGGGAGGGGTTTGTCAGAGCAAGTCAGCAAGAGGGTCCTTTCTGAAACTCATGACTCAACGGGTGGATCTCCCTGACAGTTTTGTCTGACTCTGTCCTTTATGTGGTAAATAATCCAGTTTATCTTGCCATTGAATCTTGTTAAACCACTGTCACATTTACCATGGAACTTTGTTAACTCTCTGTTTTATATGAATAGAGTATGTTGTTGCTCCTCTCTTATGAGTGAAGTGCATCACTCTATCCCTGACATACATTCTTCAACTTCAAGTCAAAAATCAGAAATCAGCAGTAAAGATCTGGAATGCACTTGGAGGCACAATTAAATCTATCCTCACAACAAATATTTCCAAGAACTGAGAAAGACGTTCTGAACTAAATAAGAGAGAAGAGTGCAATTGTTATTTTGTATTGTGTATAAAGCTTTCAGAAGAGCACAGTCACAGAGATTAGCTTTCTCCATACTCAGATGAATTTCAATGATGGTGTTTATTTGCAGCCATCCCTGGCAGAAGGCAGCGGTTTTTTCCCTGTGAAGCTGTTTGATCCAAATCCAAATGACAGCATTTCTCAGAACAAAGCATGAACCCTTTTACTTTCTCGAGGCCACACAGGACATGCTCATTTCTACAGTATCTTCTTGACAATCAAGCAATATCTAAACAAATCCTGTAGTGAGGACTGTGAACCAAATTAAAGTAAGCAAACTTTTTACTTTTCCACAGCCATAGTATGGAAAGAAACGTAGTTCTTGGTTATTTTGTTTTATTCTTGTGTGCTGTGAAATGACTCACAAACCCCTCAAAACATAAGAAAAATGCTTCTGGGAAGTCTAGTGTCTCTGTACTTATGGGAAGAGGTATTGAAATGTTTCCTATCAACCAAGATCCCTAGGATAACAATTAATGCCAAGTTAAAGAGAATGTTTATATTTTCTTTAAGAATATAAATATGTATAAACAGGCATATCCTTAACTAGGGCACATCAAAGAAAGTCACAGAGAGAAAAGATGGAGGTAACAACTCTGTGCTTTCTGTATTTAAATAAAAAAGCTCAGGATTTCAGGGTCTGGAGAAGCAAATTCTCCTGTTATTGATGCTGGGAAAGCAGGAAAGATGAGAGTGGTGGACACTGGCACAGGTTGCCCACAGAGGTGGTGGATGCCCCATCCCTGGAAACATTCAAGGCCAGGTGGACGGGGCTCTGAGCAACCTGATCTGGTTGGAGATGCCCCTGCTCCTTGCAGGATTACCTAACTTTTAAAAGTCCCTTCCAACCCAAACTGCTCTATGATTCTATGATAATACAGCAAAACCAAAATCAGTTTTCACAAAGCCTAAAACACTTCTTCAATTTTAGTATTGCACACAGGCTTCCTAGTCAAGGGATATATATTCTAACTCACCTCATGATTAGTTAGTATTTATATATCAAAATAATAAATATTATGTGCCTCCCATTTGTGAGTTCTACAGATGAATTGACAGTTGCTGCAGAAGAGAATACAGTAAATAAAGTACACAATGTCAGCTGTTATACATTGTGGAGCCTAGTGAGTGCTCAAGGGTAAGAAAGGATTATGGATGTGGAAAAAAAAACCATTATTTTTTCCAGTCCTGACTTTCTCTTTCTTTTTGAACTTAGCATGAACGTGATGTCAGAAATTGGTTTATTCTTATGGATTGTGTAGTCATTCTTGTTTCTCCTCATGCCCTACATCTGCATATTGTTGTCTGACAACAGAAGAAAAACCCCAAATCCCAGCATAATAGCAGATTCAAGTCCCCAGCAGAGAGCAGGGTCTCATAGGAAGCAGAAAATCCCACAGGTTCTCCAAATAACTTTCCATTTCTAGTGCACAAAAATACATATGCTTAGCACTGTAATTATCTGGACTGCAAAGGAAAAAGTAATGAAAACCAGGTACCTCTGATATTTGTCATATTGCCAAGGAGTAATTGCTGTTAGGTAAGAACAGAGAAAATGCATGCCGATGTTTTCATAAAGAGACTCAGTTGTACCAGGATACAAAGATACTGGCAAAGCTGGTGACCAAGTGTTGTGGTTTAGCCCGAGTCACCACAGAGTTGCTCACTCTCCCTAACCCTTCCCAGTGAGATGGGGGAGATAACTGGGAGAAAGGAACACTCGTGGGTTGAGATGAAGACACTTTACTAGAATAGCAAGGGAAAATGCCACTAATAACAAAATATAAGGATACTAAAATACACAAAATGAACGATGCACAATTTCTCACCACCTGACATCCCAATGACCAATACAGCCTGTCCTGAGCAGCGATCATGGAAATTAAACCGAACAACAAGCAAAGAAGCGTGTGCAAGAGAGAGAGAGGGATGTTCCCCTGGCCAATCCCCACTTTTGTACTGAGCATGGAATTTTCTTAGGTTTATGGCATGGAATCCTCTCTTTGGCCAGTTTGAGTCAACTGTTCTGGCTATATGCCTCCCAGCTTCCTGCACCTGTACATTAGCAAGACCTGGAAAGCCAGACATCTTTGGTATCTTTAGCGACAACTCATAATATCAAAGTGTTTATCAACATTCTTCACATACAGAATCCAAAACACATCGGCTACTGAGAGGAAAATTAACTCCATCCCGGCCGAAATCTAGACACCAAGTTCACATCAAAATGCAAAGCGTAAGAGGAAAAGAGTCGAAGATACTAATTCTCCCAAGTAGAACAATGAAAATACAGACAAAAATACAATATTTATTAATTTAGTCAAAGGTCATTAGGAACTAAACTAGTTTCTGTGGGAAATGTTATTCCATCTCTAGCTCATTCTACAGATTTATACATTTGCTTGTGTTAAGAAAAGCTTTGCAGAGAACGCTTCATTTCTCGTACAGACACACTTTCATCTTTGATGACAGCAACGTTAGGTTACTATAGGTCTTTGCTGGAGATATCTCTGAAAGATATGCTGAAAAGAGTGTCCCTGGACTATTCAATTTTTTCCCACTATGGTTTCGATTGTTATTAGATTTTGTACCATTGTCCTTGGAGAAATGTTCTGGAAAAGAAAACTTAATGAGTATGAAACTGATAGCTACTATAGGCAGTGACTACTGTAATAAACTCCGTAACTCTTGGGCAATTTATGATCTTTCCTGGTGGTCAAAGGATAGGATTAGCCACAGCAGAAAATGGAACTAGAGAATTTTACCTTTAATCTTTCTGACTTTGTAAAAAAATTTTTGTGAAAAAATTTTTAAAAAGCATTTTCTTTCCTCATTTTCATCTGGCATTGGTTAAAAAATAGGTTTTTTTCAGCAAAAGAATGGCACCATTTAGAACAGCAGTGGGAGAACCCAAAGAAGTACAAAGGGAGACAAGAAAGAGAAAAGTATTAGAGAAAAAAATTATAAGTAGAGGCATGGAAGAATCTGAATTTATATAGTCTATTACAGTGAAGATTCAGGAAGGATGCGATCATGGTTTATATATGGCTTCAGAGTAACAATAAATCTAAAGAAGATAATTCTCAGAGGATGATATGATAAGAAGCAATGGCCTGCAACTACAAACAGAAAACTTTAGGATAGACATTAGGAGATATTTCTTAATTATAAGGATAATCAAGGGGAGTGGTAGAAACAGGATTCTTATGGAGACTCTCACCTGGGTAAGGTGAGATCTTTCCTTAACAATCTTCTCATAGATTTGAAATACTGGACTAATATTAAATTGATTGATATTGAATTAAATCCAGGAGTCCAGTATTTCCACTTTTCTTGAAAGCAGTAATGAATATCTTTCTTTCTAGAAGGGGCTTTAGATCATGGAGGCTTATTATAAATTCCCTGATTTTCTGATGAGCAGTAACAAAAACCTAAATGTTGTAGTACAGGGAAATTCATCAAGCAGGTCAGGTATGTTTTTTTTATTAATCACATTTCTTTTTGCCCCCGAGTGGTACATTTTTCAAGACTCATGGACAACATACCAGTTCCCAGCTCCCAGGATCCATTGATGTCTCAGGAACCGTGTCCTGGTTTCGGCAGGGATGGAGTTAATTTTCCTCTCAGTAGCTGGTGTGTTTTGGATTCCTTGTGTGAAGAATGTTGATAAAAACACCCTGATGATATGAGTGAGTTGTTGTTAATGAGACAAAGGACACTGTCTGACTTTCCAAGTCTCGTTAACGTGCAGACACAGGAAGCTGGGCGAAAGACAGACAGAATAATTGACCCAGACTGGCCAAAGAGAGTATTCCGTGCCGTAAATGTCATGCTCAATATATAAGTGGTGGGGGTTGCCCATGGGAGGGGGCATCCATCCTTGGCATGCATCCTTTGCATCCTGTTCCTTTCTCTTGCTTGCTGGCATCGTTCCCTCTACCTTGCTGGCTAGTTTTCACTCCTTGCTTGCCGCTCAGTTTTGTTTCTATGATCACTGCTCCGGGCTGTATCGGTCATTCGGACATCAGGTAGTGAGAAATTTTGCATTATTCATTTAGTATTTATTAATATCCTTATATTCTGTTATTATTGTAGTTTTCCTTTGCTGTTTTAGTAAACTGTCTTTATCTCAACCCACGAGCTTTCCTCTCTTCCCAATTTCTCTCCCCCATCCTACTGGGTAGGGGGAGAGTGAGTAAGAAACTGTGTGGTGATGAGGGTTAAACCACCACAAACTGTCATAAAGCAAATGAAAGCAGTGAAGGAATTCCCTTACTGTGTGTCAAAATTCATGAAAATAATTCATATCACACTGTTTCTTCAAAGGCTTACGAATCTTGGTCCTGCACTAAGAATAATGCAAATATGAGCACCGTCTTGTTATTTCCACCAAAACAGCACCTGAAAATACTCAAGTCAAAAGAGTGGGAGATACAAAGACGTCAAGGCAGAGATGAAGATAGTGATTGGCATTTGTTGGGAGATTCTGATGGATACTGTGGCATTACAGCATTCAGAGCACCTTGTCACTGAGGTTTGCAAGACTTAGTAATTTTAGGCTCTTAGGTGGGATAAAAGTAAATCTTTGACAGAACATCTTAGATCTGAAAAAGTACGTTCACTATGTAGGTGCCTTGTACCAGGTTCTGGGTGGATATACTGGGCTGGACTGGGAAGAATGCATGAGAAATTCTTCAAAGCAGAAAAAATGAGGCAATCTTCTGTCACCTCCAGGCACGGTCTATGCTTCATGTATCACAACAGCAATGTCAGATATAATATTTTGTAATGTTCTAAATCTCAAAAGTGTATGCTTCCTCTAAGTCTTCCCTGGGAATGTATCTCTCCTCACTGGAGCTGTTAAGAAGTACAACAAAGAAAGAATGAACTCCACCACCAATTTACTCATCGTGGTTCACCAAGGAAAGACAAAATCTCAGGACTGTTTTACATGCAGGCTTTATTCCAGTCATTGCGGTTTATGTGAACACCAGCAGATCTTTCTGGGATCTTTGCTATTTGGTAGAACTAAAAAGTGGAAGAGATCTCTACATTTTTCTGTTTTTCAGTGAATTGAGATTACTCTTTCTTATCCTCATAAACTTTAGCCTGTGCAAATGTTAAAATATGTATTGAGTGATATCAGAAGAGGAAAACTACTATGAATCCATTTTGAAATAAATGTTTGCATTCCTGATTAATGAAGACCTTGACTTTTCACACCTCTTCCCTCCCCACAGATCTCAGTCATACAGCATTTCAGAGGGTGAGGTTAGGGCTCTCCCTAGGAAGGAAGCTGAATTTCAGAAATCATAACACTCCTCACAAAAGATCAATTTTTGCCCATTGTTGAAGCTTAATCATACTCTTCTTCCCCCTTCTCCTTTGCATGTCCCAGGGCTACAGTGAGCTCTGATCATCCCTGTGCGTGGTGCTGGCACAGTGCTGCTTGTAGCCCTAAGCAATGGTACACACATGCCATGCAGAGGACCAAGTTTTCCAAAGAAAACCAGGATTTTGCACAGGCACACACAGACAGGTTGAAAACTTCCGTCTAATATTAACCACGGGTACCAATAATAAAATACCATGGCCTAACTTCAGGCACAGGACTCTGAACAAGATCTGCTGTTATCACTTGCAGGTCAGAGATGAATCTGCATTATAGGACATATTTTAGACCCATTCAGGCTCTTGGAGGCATGCACTCTGAAGGATTTCATTTTTTCTGTACAAGCTAAGTCATAGAGACGTGCTGCAAAGTGAAGATGACCAAGAGACAGACCCAGATGAGCACTGTTGCCAGCTAGGGGATGCGGAATTGCTATAATGCTACTGCTTCAGACATATTTAAAAAAACAAAGCTGACAAATTACACTCTAAGGAAAGACTTGGGAATCAGTTATAGGCATATTTTGGTAACTTTTCTCACTTAGGATATCAGCAGAAATTTATTTAGGCTTTTGTTCTGGTTTTGTTAAGTGAGGGGGGGCCTAAGGTGGCAGCTTCTGTAGGAAACTGCTGGAAGTCGCTCCCCTTTGTTCAGTGGACTCGGCCAGGCCTAGGGCAGACCTGCTGCTGGCCAAAGCCGAGCCAATTGGGAGCAGAATGTCCAGTGATAACGCCTCTGTGATAATGTATTTAAGAAGGGGAAAACAGGAAAAAAAAAAGGAGAAGACAAGATGTGAAGCAGCTGAGTGGGGGCAGACAGGGGGAGGCGCGAGCCTTGTGGGCCTTGCAGGCCTCCCCCTCTGGCCTCCCGCTGGGCAGCCAACTGGGCTGCAAGAGGTGGAGAGGAGATGAGAAGTGAATAAGATGTAAAAAGGATCCTGAGAGGCTTCTGCCAGCACGTTGTGAGGAGCGGCTGCAGATGCCAAGGTCCGTGGAGAAGAACGAGGAGCAGTAATGCTGCTCCTGGCCAAGATTCTCCTGCAGCCCGTGGTGCAGCCCATGGTGGAGCAGGTTGTGCCCCTGCAGCCCATGGAGGCCCACGGAGGGGCAGAGATTCGCCTGCAGCCCGGGGAGGGCCCCACGCCAGAGCAGGTGGAGGCCTGAAGGAGGCTGTGGCCTGTGGAGGGCCCAGTGAGGCAGCCATTCTGGAGGGACTGCATCCTGTGGAAGGAGATGACCCACGCCGGAGCAGTTTCATGAAGGACTGTAGCCCGTGGGAGGGACCCCACGCTGGAGCAGAGTACGAATGCAAAGAGTTCTTCCCCTGATGACAAAGTAGCGGCATGAAACAACACTTGATGATCTGACCATAACCCCCATTCCCTCTTCCCCCCTGTGCCGCTCGGGGGAAAAGGTAGTAGAGATAATGTTAAGCCTGGGAAGAGGGAGGGATGGAGGGAGTTTATCTTGTTCCCTGTCTCATTCTCCTTCTAGTTTGGGAAATAAATGAGTATTTTTCACCAAGTCTGTTTTGCCCGTGATGGTAACTTTAAGGATTTCTCCCCGTCCTTATTTCAAACCTCGAGCCGTTTTTCTTAAAACTGCAAGATCTTGCATTTGAGCTAAAGAAAAAGATTTCTCCGCTGGAGTTTGTATTGAGCTAATTCATCTTTCATGTGTACCAACCTCCAGAGGGAAAACAAAAAATATATACTTTTTCTCTGATAAAAATGACAATACTCAGAACTGATTTTATTGATGATTTCTCCTTCCTGGGAGATTGGAGGCTATTTTTTTTTTTTTTAAGAGCTGATGTATGCCAGTTGGACAGAAGTTTTTCTTTCTTATGGAGAATGAAACTCTGTGGACTGAAAAGCAAAGCAGCACAGTCCTATACTGTGGAAAGTGGATCTTTGGAACTGGATCAACAGACATCTCAGTTCACAAATCTGAGCTAGGAGTCTCCCAATCCATAGGGACATTACTTGTCTTGTAGGCTGGAAAATGACTGTAGAGTGCCAGTTTAACAGGAAAATTTAGGAACATACCACTGTGATGATGTTTTTATGTAATTTATATTGGAAACAGACGCACCCAATATTGATACTGTCTGTTTGCAATTTGTAGTAATTTAGTGGATCAGGAATGATCCAGGGCAGTGGCAAAACAAGAGCTCCCTAGTAACCTGGAAGCTGAGCATTTAAAAAAATATGAAGTGAAGACTTCATGACAAATCAGTGTGAATATCGTGCTTAGTGTTACACAGACATCGACGGTTATGCAGCTTGCCTTTAAGAGAAAATATATGGTGGGATTGTATTAACAATGCATTAGCTAGGACATTTCACTTGTTGTTTATGTGTTGCAAATGCCAAATTTATAGAATTTTCTGAAGATCAACAATTTCCACTGAGGATTGCCAAAATTTTGAACGTGACAGGAGAGATAAGCCAAGAAGCAAGGGTGGGAATTAGTGTGTCTTGTGGCATATGGTGTCTGCCCATGTGGAATTTGCTGAATGATCCATCAATTACCCATACCTGTCAAACAGTCAGTTAAGAAACTCATTCCATGAAGGCGAATAGCTAAAGAGTTTCTGATTACTGTAAAAATCACATCTGTTATTATTTTATCCAGTAGTTTTTGTCTGAAGAGGAAATAACTTGCTAAATCATAACAAAATATTGCCAGTGGTTTGATCTATAACATCTTTGTTATAAATAAGTGATGAAAGTTTCCTTTGTTTATTTTCTGTTCTTTGAATATTGTTACAATTTTGCATCAAATCTGGAAATTTTAGTTTAATTTTTTTCCAAAATGTTTCTAAAGCTTACAAAACTATTAGAAATATGATCCAAAGTGTTTCAAATCTCCTGACGTTTACTCTGATAGTTGCATGGATGGATTTCAGCCACTACAACGTTTTCTCGTACAAAGAGCTATTCCGAGTTTCTCGTTGCTTTTAGTTTACATACTTCTGCCGGGATGACTCATTTCACAATCTAAATTTTGTTTCCGTTTTTACTCTGGTGATACTCATCCTAATTTTTTTTTCTGCACTCCTAATCAAAGACCGACTTCATATAATCATGGAGACTAGCCTGCAAGGTAATTTCTTGCAGCTAAATTTAACTAAGCGGCAAACTTCTGCAGGGGATAAGGAGAGTGAGTGGCCTTGCAAAACTGATTTAGCTGGAGTATGGTGCTGGTCTTTTAAGTCACATAACAGGCAATTTTGACCTTCTGGTTCAGCCATGCTTTGATAGATGTTTTGCCTTTTATCTTCTTTCCCTTCCTTCAGATCACAGAAGGGGATTTTTAAGCTCAAGTGCTGTAAAACATTTTACTGATCCAAAAGTGCTGTACATCAGTAAAATATGATGCAGGACTCCTTGATAGCCTAGGCTATACCTGAAGGTCTTACCAGCCACATCTAAGCAAATGCATTCATCAGAGCCTGAGATCAGCTGAAGTAATGACCAGGAGCTGTCCATGTTGTTTAATCATTACGGCAGAGTGGGACACAGTGTGGTGTGCACTAGCTAACTCTCTCATGAGAAGTGCCTGGGCATGGTTCTGTCATGCCCTCGCCAGGGACCCATGTCACTTGGCAGTTTACGTGAAGCCACCCTCTTTTTTGTCTAGTGGTGATGGGGAGTTTTTCCATGTGGATGACAGCAGTGCTGTGCTACTTGGCTTTAGGGTCAAAGAATGAGCATGGGTCTGTTTTATTTATTACTGCATATGTAGAAAGTGAGATCTACTTTGTGCATGGCTAGATTAGAAAAGGAAGAAAGCCCACAAGTAGGTTACAGCACTTCTGAATGGTGGTACCATAAAAGCAGAATTTCTCTGCCTGCTCCTTGCTGCTGGATGAATCTGTGAAGACCATTGAAACCAGCTTTGAGGCTGCTCTGAACCCTTAAAGATGTAAAAATAAGAATTTTAGGGTCACTTGTAGATGAACACAGATCCATGCAAGAAACCTCAAGAAATTACTGAATGTTTCTTCTAATTTATATAAAACTTCCTGCCAGCTCTGAAGTGAAGATACCTAACGTGTTGCTTGCACTGTTACAGCACAGAACTTGTCTGATAGCAGCACTACATCCTTAGATCATTGCTTCAGGCTGGGAAAGAGAGCCACAAGTCTCCCAAAACTCAGCTACATAATTCTCACACCTCATGCAACTCTGTTGCTATGATCTGTCCTACTGAGCAAATAAGTCTAACAGTAGATCAAGGAGAAATATCCAAGAGTGGGAAGATGTGCAGTCAACTGCAAAAATTAATGGATCAGCTGTACAAGGAGGAACAAACCTCCAAATAAGATTTCCTCAAGAGGTGCTGGAGGAGATCAGGGAAGAACAGTACACAATCTGTTTCAGAGAGGACTAATGTAACAGAGGTGTCAAGAAAACATATAGGTGTTCCAGCTTCAGTGAGAAAGTGAATGTATTACCTGGGAATGGACAAGAAAGATTATCCTAAATTATAGGAAGGAATGTTTAGTTTTGCCTTTGGGACAAGTATTAAGAGCGGAATAGTTAAACTCACCAAAAAGTTTTAGGATGAGACAACAAATCTCTTGCATCTGTCACAAAATGATGTCAGCATTGAGACTGCCAGCTACATGGCAGGAGACTAGATGATTTGTTCAAGTTGCTTCTAGGCCATTTGTTTGGTGATTTTCCTGTGGATGGAGATGGCAGTGGCAAATTTGGCTCAACCCTTATCCTGGAGTTATTGCACTGATGGCCATAGTGCTTTACAAAACAGTCAAGTTCTTGTAGAACAGTCAAAAAGCAGTGTCATTATTGTGAGGTCAAAACAGGAATTCATGCAACTGTGGCTGTATGGAAAGCAGAATGGTTTGGAAAGGTGGAGGGATGTTGAAACAAAACTTCTTAAAGTTTTACTTATGACCACCTCCAATACTAAGAGACAGCATTGGCTTCCTTTGGTCATTCGTTTTAAGGCTTGCTGCTTACAGAAATCAAAGAAACATGATTGCCACTGACATATTAATCAATAAAAGGGAGTAGAGAAATGTCAGAGAGCAGCTGGCAATGTGGTTAAAACAAGCTTTGAATCAAGCTGCTCAAGGGACATAAAGGCCAACAAGGAGAATGAATGCTAGCTGCAAAAAGCAGCTTAGAGATGTTGCTCCTTTAAAAGCCTTGAAACAGAAGCTTCTTAGTAAAACAGCCCTTCATTCACATCTGATTCTGGACTGAGGTCAGTGGAGAATGGCAAGGATGATTATCAGAAGCCTACAAGATGCAAGAATGAGCTGTACCAACAAAACAGGAAGAATTAATTGTGGAGCCATCTCAAGTAGACTCAGAAAGGAGATGTTACTGAAGGAGACTGTGGTTTACCATGCAGGGGGTAAAGGCCCAGGAGGGCAGAGAAGAGATACACATACCTCTGGCAACAACAGGTTGTCCAGAGAAGTTTTGGATGCCCCATCCCTGGAAGTGTTCAAGGTCAGGTTGGATGGGGCTTTGGAAGACCTGGTCTAGTGGAAGGTGTCCCTGCCCAGGCAGGGGGCTTGGAACTAGATGAGATTTAAGGTCCCTTCCAACCCAAACCATTTTATGGTTCTGTTATACTTCAGCAATGGTTTACAGGAAGGCTTTGGCCTGAAATCTTAATGGTTTTGGACACATGAGTATGGGATTGGACAAAATGAGAAGTCAGTATATCACATGTCCCTCTCTGAAAGGTTCTCCTTGATAAGTGCATGAAGAAAATTGCAGCTTTCAGGATTCCTGCTTAGATGCATCCAATAAATATTGTGCATAGCATCTTCCAGCAGTTTGCCAGGGTCAGAGATGGAAATGCCCCATTGCACTGCCCCTCCTGTGCCGCACTGGCAGGAACGGTCGTGGCCCTGCTTCCCAAAGGTCCCAGCCCCTGCCGAGGGGATGCCAGCATGATGACACGATTTTCCAGAGAAGTCTTTTGGCAAAGAAACTGGTGATACTCAGTACAGCTTTTTCCATCCTGGCATGACTCACTCTAGGTTAAAACATTATATTACACAGAGGAGTTTTTATTCTATGATTCATTCAGGTCCACTTTTCACTACTGCTCAAAACCTTGTAATCAGTAGGTGACTTGACTTAGCCAAGAAAAACTAAAAATGAGCCAAGGTTAACAGTTCCTCCAAGAGAAAAGTCAGGCTCTGCTTTCTCAGAGGGACACAGCCAGCACCAGAGCAAGATTAGACGCACCAAAACTTGGGATATTCGCAAAGCAAATACATTCCAGCCTGAGCAATATAGCAGATTCATTAATAAATGGTTTTATTATTGCTGGAGATTAAACTGGCATGAGTTGCCAGTTCTCCCTGATCTCCTGCAGATAAAGTTCCTTCTGTCCAAGATGTTTTGCCCTGGAGTTTCCACAGCTTTCCTTCTTAGAGCATAGAAGTTGTTTATTATCTCTATAACATTAAATGTAACACATCTAGGAGAAGTCAAGGGAGTGGGTTCCTAGTCTTTCAGTCTCTTCTTTTCCTGAAGGTTTTCATGCTCTCTGTTGTGCTGAATGTTGAATCAATTCTGTGCATGCTTCTACTGCAAGGGCAGAAAACTTCAGCGTGAAAGAGTGAAAAGGATGAAGTAGAGGGAAGCAGAAATACTTTGAAATGGTGAAAGCAAAGAAAACAGTATTTGTCTGCATGGACAGAAGGTATAGATTGAATTGTAAGCTATAACAGTTCCTTGGGAAAAGAACAGAGAGAACCATATTCACTCTATCACAGATATACCATTTATTGTCAAAACTGCTGGCAATTCTACAGAGCTGGTTTCTTTAGTGTTATCAAAGTGTCCAAACCCTAGTCCCACAAGAATAAGCATTTTGTGTACTTCACATAGTGTACATTTGAATTGGACAGGGTCCAGAGACTCCAGCCAGAGATTTGAGCATCAACATACATGACTAATTCCACTATTTGACTCTTGGAGATGGAAATAACACAATTGTCTTTTGGTATAAAGCATTAAACATTAGCAAACAATTAGGGCCAAAGCCATTCTTGGGTTGCATATGCTTGACCACAAGGATTATACCAAGAGTAAATTTGACCTTTTGGTTTGGTAATAAAGAAATCATAGAATCATAGAATGGCTAGAGTTGGAAGGGACCTTCAAAGGTCATCTAGTCCAACCCCCCTGCAAGGAGCTGACTAGATCAGGTTGCTCAGAGCCTCATCCAACCTGGCCTTGAACGTTCCCAGGGATGGGGCATCCACCACCTCTCTAGGCAACCTGTGCCAGTGTTCTACAACTCGCATTGTAAAAAATTTTTTCCTAATATCTAACCTGAATCTATCTGCTTCTGTTTTGAAACCATTACCCCTGATCCTATCACAACAGGGCCTGCTGAACAGCCTCTCCCCATCTTTCCTGTAGGCCCCCTTGAGGTACTGGAAGACCGCTATCAGGTCTCCCCGGAGCCCCCTCTTCTCCAGGCTGAACAGCCCCAACTCTCTCAGCCTGTCCTCATAGGAGAGGTGCTCCAGCCCTCTGATCATCTTCGTGGTCCTCCTCTGGACCCTCTCCAACTGGTCCATGTCCTTCTTATGTTGGGGGCTCCAGAGCTGGACACAGTACTCCAGGTGGGGTCTCACGAGAGCAGAGTAGAGGGGCAGAATCATCTCCCTTGACCTGCTGGCCATTTTCCTCTTGATGCAGCCCAGGATGTGGTTGGCCTTCTGAGCTGCAAGGGTGCATTGTGAGCTCATGTTAAACTTCTCGTCCACCAGCACTCCCAAGTCCTTCTCCTCAGGGCTGCTCTCAATCCATTCCCCACGCAGCCTGTATTTGTGCCTGGGATTGCCATGACCCAAGTGCAGGACCTTGCATTTGGCCTGGTTGAACTTCATGAGGTTTGCACGAGCCCACCTCTCCAGCCTCAAATCGTAACCATGTGGGATTTGAGGGATTACCAAGGTTATGAATTTGTGTCCACTCAACAGCCTGTAAGGAATCAATCTGTGTGTGTGACCAAATAACCTCACTAGTGTCTCCCGAATCCTCTGCAGCCACAGGCTTACTATGCAGGAATCCCTCAACTCCAGCTCTCTAGGTTCTTGTGGAGAAAAGGGTCACTGTGATGGTTGAGATTTAGAGAGGTTCATTTGCGGTTTGACACAATGTGGATTAGTTCCAAGCCAAGGTCCTTTGCACCTAGCACTGAGCAAGCTGTCTCTGTTGCCGCTCCCATTTCAGTTACATTCGCTGCAGTTTCAACAGAGACCTCCTGCCTCTGTGTGTGCCTGGAGTGAACCCTAAAATCAAATCCAGATATGCATTTGATTGCTTCAGTGAATTAGAGCTCCAGGAAAAGAAACGAGGTGCCTGAAGCCACTGAATGTAGCATGCACTTCTAATTTTCATTTGGGGCAGGAACAGTCACGGTCAATCAGCTAAATAGAAATTAAAAGTCAGTTTGATGTCCTTTTCCAGAAGAAGTAATGAGGATAAACTTCCCTTTCTACAAAATTTGTACAAGTGAACCACAAAACAAGGGGACTTACTGACTCATCTTTCTGGAAAGAGCAGTGTACAGCAACAGCAGCATCTCTCCTTATGTAAGTTGAGCTTGGCTGGCAGCCAGATGGAGAAGAAGTGTGGGGATATAATTAAAGCTAATTCAGCTCTGGCCAAAGCCAAGCCTGAGCTCAGCTGGGGTTGGTAAGTTAGGAAAGAAGAGGCTGGAAACTAATGGCAATGAACGGTTAAATGTTGCCAAGCATTGTATATGATATTAATTTGAATGTTCTTCCTTTTATAAAACACATACACGTAAGTGTCTGTCATAAAACAGAATGAGTTTCCTCCAAGGTACTTGAAAAACAAGCTAAAAAAATACAATACTATTTCAATTTCTGATACAGAAAAATTGTGATCTTCCAAGAAATAAACCAGATGCACAGATCATGCAGTCAGGTCTCTGTCATAAGGATCTCTGTGTCAGTCCAGGATACCACACTCATATAGTGTAGACTGATGTCCTGACCTTTCTATTTTCATGTTTCATGAAAGTGTAACGTGGTGGCTGATGCTAGCACAGTGTGATGAAAAACCCTGTTAAATTCTTCTCTTTTTGAGCACTCAGTTTAATTCTTTCCTGAACATGGAACATGCAAATTTGTGAAAATTAATTTAATTAATTAAAAAATATATATGAGGCAAAATTCAATTTCAGGAAAAAACGATGTAATATATTTAAAACAGTCCTCAAATGTCAGGTAATGGTGTATGATAGCACCCGCATCAGGAAAAGGATCAAGCTTCCAGTTTGTGATATCCCTGGTGTATTTGAGTCTGACAGTCAATCCACGAGGCCCCTGACTTCCTCACAGGCAGGTGTATTCAGAGCTGGGCATTCCCCTGACACTTACATCCTATTAAGTAAAAAATATTTCTGACATACCTGTGCGACAGCACAGAGTGCAAGTGTCTCCTATTGTCCTCTTTCCTCAGCTACAGGGAGGCTGGAGCAGAGCCAGGGAAAAAGGATTATGGTGCCCTAGGAGCTCAAACCCTTGCTTTGTGGAAGTATAGACCTGGGGTGCAATGCCACTGCAATAGCCACTTCCCAGTTCCAAGGGTTCAATTGTTTGATATCTCCAAGAAAGTAAACCTTAAAGTTTTCCCTGTACCAGATGAATATCATGTTGAATGAACTCATTTGATTAAAACCTAATCAAAACTGGAAAAACCAGAATAAAGCTAGTAAATTATCACAACTGATGTCAATCACTAAGAAGACCTTAGGGGAGGAATTGCTGAAACCTACTGAAAAGTTACTAAAAATAAAAGCTTTCCAGCTGTGGTATGGAGATAGTAATCTGTAACGGTGTGAGAGGCATAAGGATGCTCTTTGTGGGTGTCCACGTCCATTTCAGCCAGGACATGAGACAGAGCCCTGCTCTAACTCTCACTGATGCTGGTGTAAATCCAACAGGACACATTTCTTCTTGTATCCAGAGATGGAGACAGTGATTATGCTGAGCTCGATTTACTACAAATTTGGAGTAGTATATAGTGTTACTTACCTATTACTTTACATTTGCCTTTTTCCACAGTTTCTGAACTGGGAAAACGTCTGAGCGTCAAAAGCTGAGCAAACTTCAGCACAGCGTCTGAGAAAGATAAATAATAAATCCTGAGTCATGAGCACGGGGCCCTTAAAAACTTCTCCATCAATATAATCTGTCAACATGTTGTTTTAGTTCTGATCAGTTGTGCTGATCACCAGGCAGACTGCAGAGCACAGAGATGTCCACGTGGAGAGAAAAGCAAACTGGGGAGCAAGAGGTGGTCTGCCTGAGGGTGGATGGAAGGAGCCCAGCTCTCTGAGGAGCCCTTTTGCAGATACCTGGGTTTCCCAATAGCCTGTACCCATACTTTGTGTGACTTGTAGCCCACCTTTTGAGGAAACTCATCTTAAAATGATTCTAAGCAGATCAGAGTATCAAACTGTTGCCAAGTATTATCAGTGCTTAATGGTCTTTATTTTTGTATGTTTTTAATTAGATTCTCCTGGAGCCTTTCCTCTTGTAACTGTGGCTGCTACAATCTCTCAGATTTTTCTTCCTTCTCACTTTCCCTCAAACTGCATTGACAGCACTAGAGGAAACAGCCTGCTGTCAGGTAGTTCCTCTTCCTGAGCTGATTTCTCTCGTTGCTGTAATGAGACTGTTTTACCCAGGACCGCAAGAGTGGCTTTCCCCCATCCAAGTGACAGCACTCTTCTGAGATTTCTAATATGTGAATGATGTGATGGCAGGTTCCTCGAAGACTGTCTGATAGCAGTGAGCTCATCGGGGTCAGGGAATGCAGTGTCACCCACTGGAATGCTGTACAGGGGTGTGTAATAAGGAGACTGTCAAGAAATGAGCATGGAAGCTCTTTTAGTAAAATCAGCCTGCTTCTTTCACATGTTTGATGCTGGAGTTACAGGCTGTTTATGGATTCATTTTTTATTTCAGCTGTAGTCAAGCTGGTGGGTACTGTGACAACAGAAACAATGGAATAGATGTACACAAAGGGGCTTTTTGTGCTCAGAAGTACGTGTAACTGCTGCATTGTTTTGCTGCTGGTTCTCTGTTTTCCTTAGGTATTCTGTGGTTTTGGGAATGCTCCTTATGCGCGTTAGGGCAAAGGTATGCAGCTGTGGATTCAATGAGGTGGGGATATTCAGAACTGATAACTGAATATGCAAGTGACATTTACAGCCTCTGACATCCAATTTAGCAAAAACATGCACAAGTTAAATTTGCAATCCTATTCTTATAATTGTGCCTTTTAAAGGCAGGTGTTTATTCAAGTTGTTTATAGGTTCATCAGACTGTTTTTTTAAAGGAAAACAGTATTTTCCTATTCCTCTAATCCAACTGGAAAATAGCTTGAGCAAATCTTATTTAACCTAAAAAAAAGCCCAAGAAATACCTGGTTGTAATCAATCATAAAACATTCATCCTGTAGGTGAGCTTGGCTTTATTTTCAAGTACTGTGCAAATGTAACAGAGGTGCAAGCAGATTCAAACTAATGGCTTCACAATGAACTGCATGCATCTAATTTGTTGGATATATTTGTAGAGGAAAGATATGAAATTCCAAAGGTGTGGAATTGAATTTGTAACCTTAACTACACCTAAAGCTATTTCAGTTCCCTGTAAAATCACCATGGCAACCCATGGATGCCACAACGCTATAAACCCTCTTATTTCTCTTACACTGGCACGAGCTGTTGTTTCTCTTTTATTTTATTTGTGTATGTTTCAGTTAATCTCTGGTGCTAAGTAGGTCAGACCCTGCTCCACATACTCACAGTTGCCCAATCATTGAGCTCTGTTTGAGTGAAAGAGAGGCAGGGAGTGGGGCACATGCCAGGTTTCTTTTTGCTTATTGCACTCTGGGCCAATTTTTTACACATAATTGGGCATCAAAGATGCCAATAACTGTGTTGTTGCATATTCAAAAGTCCAAATTTTCCTCTAGAGTATCTTGGTATTTCTGAAATTTCACCAGGATCGTCATCCTTAAATACCCAGTTCCCATAGAAATGTGCCAAGTGAAGGCACTTAAATAAATTACATAACAACTGTGCCCATTCCTAGCCATTAATCTTACAACTATACAAAATTTTGCATTTGTGTTCTAAACTTATATTCATAAAGGCAAACAAAGCCTGTTTATGCCATTCTTTGGAGAGAAGGGTGAATTACTGATTTGGCTGGGAAGAGGTTGCTGTTGCTGCTTCAAGGTGCACTGAGGTGAATATGGATATGGCATAACCCTTTCTAAACCAGAAAGAATTAATTGTCCCCACAGAGTCCTCTCCATCATTGCTAGATGCCTAAACAAGGAAGTAACATTGGTTGCTTGTAGAGGATTAAAGGTGAGATAGACCTTACTTCTAGGCTTGTTAGAATAGGTTAGGCTCACATGATCCAAATTGAAACAGAACTCCATGGTTTATATCAGCAGGAATCCCAAAATAAAAGGGTTTGTGATCAGAAAATGCAGCTTCCTGACATAGTTTTCTGCCTGCACCTGCTGCTAGAGAAGGAGTCATGGATCTTTGCTACATGTGCAAAGAAATCTGTCCGTGGGGATGCCTTCATGCTAGTCCAGCTTTGATGAGAACTTATACGAAATTGTCAGAAATGGGGCTGAATGCTTTCAGGCTTGTAATAATCTTTACAGTTTGGCTTCCTACCAGCCAGCTGCACAATCTGTTACAATGAGAAGTATTTGTCCAAATATTTATTTAAAGAACGACTTAAACTCTTTGATTTATATTCATGAGTAATTAAAGAGACACACTGGGTGCTTCCCATATATTTCTCCTTGGTACGACAGTTAATCTGACTTTCAGCACAGATGCAAAAGGTACCTGTCTGGTTGTCCCTTCTCCTGTCCCCAGCCAGCCGTGAGTCTCAGAGAAGTAACAATTATCCAGTGTGTGACAGTGGGTGGGTAATCGGGGCAGCGCGTTTTACACTTCCTGCTGGCATTTTTGTTATCTTGCTGAAGCAGACTGTGCAATGGGGTTGGTAACCAGAGGACCTGAATCTGTCTTGTCAGCAGGAGATAAATATGTGGCAATGACAGCTTTCTGTGATGGTGATTAAGGATGTCTGGCTGTCAGGGCGCATTTGCTTTGGTTGGTGTGACTATGTAGGACCAGAAAAGAGTGTAGCATCTCTTTTTGTCCTGAGAGGAAGTTCAACTGAAGTGCTACTGGGCCTGTTTGGTAAAACATGCATTTCAGTTTATTCCTGTGTGGTACAGATCACTAAGAAGGTTTTCTTCATAGTGGCTTTGTCAGGGAGGAAATACAATTTAGAAAATCCATAAACTTACTCCTGCCCTGTGTCAGGTCGCAAAGCTTGCTCCTTGCTAACATCATGCCTTGTCTGTCATGTTTTCCTGCCTTCAAAAGAATTTGTAATCAGAAGTACTGAGAGTAGTTTCTCTGCAATGTACTGAACTAGCTCAGCAATGTCACATGTGGGAAAGAAATACCTTCCAGGCTCTAACCCTGCCCAGCATTCACCCTTAAGCATTTTTACTTCCCTGGAGGTAGCACTAGGCTGTTTGTAACATCCACTGTTTCTGCTTCCATCCTGGAAACTGCAAATTGGGGAATATCTCATGTGTCCCTAAGACAAACTGGAGAGAACTGTGCACACTGCATCAGGGCTGGAGCCAGAGCCCAGTTAGAAACCTGGGAAGAGCTTCAACCCATGACTAATTAATTTATATGCCTAAATTCAGATGTTCATGCGAGTCAGACATTTCAGGTCTCATTACAGTCAGTGGAGACCTAAGGCTTTACTCAGCTGTCTGAACCACTGTGTGTGAGGTCACCAGATGGGGCTGGTGAATCTATGGCAGACCTATGCCTTTCTGGACTGGCAGCTGGAGTCCAAGTGGGATCTCCTGGGGCATCTCAAACAGCACTAGCCTCTGCTGAAGCCACTGAATCACCATCTCTAGAGGTGGACTCCTAAACGAAGATGTGTATGTGTTGGAGCTGAATCCTTTTCCTGGAACATTAATGACCACAATTCACTCTGGATGCTGGAAGTAAACTGGAGTCTTCTCGGGTTTGCACCAAAGTTTGCAGAAGTCAAAGCAGATTCATTAATGGCTTTTGGAACACGTCCTTAAAGAAGAGTCATACCTTAAGGTGTGATTCATCAAAACCAGCTTTTTTTTTTTTTTTTTTTCCCGTTATCAAGTGTACCTAGTTTACAGGGGA
>WHYT01017274.1:153011-193650 GCA_009806455.1 Tetrax tetrax | reverse complement strand
CCACGTTATCAAGTGTACCTAGTTTACAGGGGAGAAAAACTAATGATGAATCTTTTAATTAGCGGTAATATCAACTGACTCTGGGAATCATGCTTTGTTCTTTCCTTCCCACCTTATCACATTTTTCCACTAGATATAGCACATCCAAATGAGTACATTTTTTTTTTCTCTACTAAAAGTAGATTGATGTGGTGGAAATGACTAAAAAAATACATGGTTTTTTTTTAGGTTGAAATGGAACAACATGGCCATCCAGTCTGACCTCAAACATAGCAAAGGTCTGAGAATTTTACTAATGATGCCTTCAGGGAAGGAAACTGTTTTCTGGCAAGGGTTCCCTAGCTGATCAGTAAAGGTGAGCAGGTAACTCACTCATTGCCCCGTCTGCTTACAGCAGGTGGCTGGATGTACATTTATAATGACTCAAAAAAAAAGGATTAGATGCTGAATTTTACTAGCAGTTACGAATTCTCTAAAATAGCAAATGTTTATGGTTTAATGAAATGAGGACTTCAGCTTAAAAAGAAATGAATGGCTGTAGTTATGGGTAAAAAAATGTATAATCCATTGTACCTGTTTATTATCGGTATATTTTCTATAAAAAACAATGAACAAGTCACTATGGTTTTCCCTCTACATATTTCTTTAACTGATCCCATGTATAGAGGTTGGCATCTAGGCCATTCCGTGGATGTGTTAACCTTTTCACAGCTGTAATAGGGATACTAGCTTAAAATTTATTTTCAGTTGGGATTTTTTAACTACCTTGGTGAGAAATTTTTGAAACATCATTGAATTGCTCACTGAAAATTCACCTTGACGTTTCAGAGCAGAATACCCCAGAACTGTCACTGAACTTTAAAATGTCGCAGTACCAGAATTATATGCTCTAAAAATAGAGGAAAGGCTTAAAGAGGAATTATACTGACTTAGACAAGTTTAATTAATCACTGTGCTTTGGAAAAAAAGTAACGTGGTTTTCTGTTGAAGTGGTGAGACAGTTCAGATGGAGGTTGGGTTGCACAAAGGCTTTATCGGAAGATAACAAGGTCCTAAGCAAGAGCAAGCCCTGTTCTTTTCAGCTTCTGCTTTTGGAAAGCGTAACAGAAGCCGTTTCAATACAGCCCATGTGATCTCAGCCTACTTGTTTGCACAATTGAGGCCTCATTCAAATCCACCAGAAGCTGATGCAAACGTCTCCTTGACTCAGTGAATTGGATCCGTCCTCTAGCATGCCCTCAGTATGTTTATATACACACTTACCTTCAACTGTCTGACGAAAGACAAGAGCAGAAGAGGTGATCTGGGAAAGGAGGGAAAGGAGAAGAAGGTCCTTGGCCATGTTGCTATGTGTTAGATGGAGTTCAGGAGGAAGAAGATGAGACTGATGGCATTCATGGGGCAGGAGGGAACAAGGGGCAAAGCAGTTTGTAGCCAGCCTCATCTCCTGCAATTCCTGATTTGGCTCTGATGGATGCTGGACCTGAATCATCACCTCATCTTGTTCTGGGGCTCTCAGTAGAGCTGGACATTGTCACTAGCCCAGCCCCACTTTAATGACATGGGACTATGCCCTGCTACTGAGGCCATAGTCTCTCCTTGTGCATGGTCTCCTGGCTTGCATCCCTGCTGGAGAAGCCCCTTTTTTGCTGCTCCCTGACATTCGGCTAGGTATATGCCAACACACCTCTCAGTTACCACCATGGACACCTGAGGAGTCAAGATCTCACTGTCCTCAGTGTTGGTGAGAAGCTGAGGTATTTGGAGCTGGTTCACAGCTGCCTTCTTGGAAGAAGGCAGCAATGAGTTTTATCAGTCCCTTCCTTGGTCCCCAGCTATCACTCCGGCATGGAGGGCCTTGCTTAGCTTTGCCTCATTTTAGGCCCATGTGAAGCATACAGACCCATCTTTTGACATCATGTGTGTGAACCTCAAAGCACCCAGAACCATTTTTTTTTTTTTGCTTCCTAAGCTAATTTTATCTCACCTGGCTGTCAAATTCAGCACAGTTGTGAAATACTTGCAAGTGGCTCAGCTGCACGGTGAATATCACAGTGTTTTACTAACTCATCCTCTGCAAAAAGACTGTTAATATCAGCATATTTTTTTCCCGAAGAAGAAATGAACAGTATGATCACGTACCATCTTCCCCATATAAATAAAGTCAGGCACAGTGAAACTGCCTCTGCAGCAGGGGTGCCTCAGCTGGACCCTTTCCCCGTTTGATTAGGGGAGTCTCACCCTGGATAACTCGCTCAGCCCTGCACGGACGTTGCTAGCCAGGAGCAGGTTCAGGTCGCTCTGCTCTGTAGTCTGCCCGAGGATACAGCCGTGCTCCTAAGCACTTCTGCCGCCCAACTGACTTGGGCAAGGTTGTCTGCGTAACCTGTGTGCAGCAAGGGTCGGCACAAGCTCTTTGCCAGGCCAAGGCTAGCAGCCTAGTCACAATCCCACCCTTCCCTTCCTAAGATCGTGCGGAGAAGCTAAACTCAGAGTATATTCTCCTAGCTGATCTGTAATCTTTTGAAAACCAGAATTTCTAATGGGAAAACTGACAACCCCTCAAGTCTGGCAGTGCCGTTGCGTGCTACTGTAAAGAGGCAGTGTATATGCAAGGTAATGGATAATGTGAGATTTAGAACAAAGCCATAACTCAATAGAGAGGGTTCAGATCATATCGTGAATCGCAGCCATGAAGTCTGATTGATCGATGAGATCATTAGGAAGCTGAGATTGAATTACAGGTCTGGTAATTTATCACTCTACAGCCTCAGCATTTTTTATAGTATTTGAGAAACACTTAGAAGTTTTCCTGCACTGTTTTATCCTAGTCCCTAATTATAAATAAAGTGCCTGCAGATGCTTTTGAATCAGTGGGCAGTCCAGTGTCACTGTCTTTCACTGTAATCAGAGTTGCAGGCATACGGTGAACTTCCCTTTTGAATTATTTAAGATGTAGATCATTGCAGAATTACAACATAGCTTTTTCTTTCTCAGTGTTCAACAGGGCAGTGGAAAATTCCAGTGTAATAAGACTGAAGGGAAATTTCTTTCATTGTTAACATTTTATTATGCTAATTAAGATGCAAAACAGAATAATATTCTACATTCTATGTAATTGTTAGTCATATTTCACATTAATTAATAAACATACAGCAGTTAGTCTGAGGCATGAGATTTTTCAACCTTTTTTTTTTCAGCTGGTTTAGTAGATTACACTTGCACCTCTGTTCATGATATCTGGCCTGTTGCTTGGATATATTTTGTATATACATATACGCTGTCAGGAGCCGCAACAGTGTGATAAAGTTACAAGCCATTTGCTTTCTAGAGGATGAAAATTAACAGCCATAGGCAGACCTGAAAAATTAACAGGTTCTGGTTAATTTTCCAGCTCTGACAGTTACTAACCCAGAACATTATACAGTAAAATGTTCAGGATGGCTGGCATCTTTGAAAGCAGTCTATACTGTCTGTGGGAACGGAAAGCAAATTATGAATGCACTTGGGTGATATTTCTGGACCTGACTTTAAGAAAATGAAAAACAGAGATCCTGCTTACACCTCATGTCTAATCAATTTGACACTCTTGTCCCTATAACGGCTGGAGGACAGAGACATTCTGTCTTACCTCTTCCTTCTGCCCACATGTCTCACTGCCCAAAATCTCCATCCAGTGCTGACACATATATATGTTTTTCACTCCTTTGCTTCCAGTATTACGGCTTCTGCGAAGAACAATCTGTTGTGCACGCATCTCCCATGCCCATGGCCCCCAGCTTTCTCAGTTCTTTCAGGAGGGTTAAGGGTGCTGGAGTTGCTGCAGGTCTCTATCTTCCACTGATGTTTTGAACCTGTGTGATGATCTTTTTCATGTAGCAGAATAAGAGTGATGAGATTCCCTTGGGCTTCCCTGCCGTGCAGCTGCAAAAGAAGAAAATTATTATTATTTTTTTTTAATTTAAATTTCCCTGGTACTGTCTGGTAGAACTGGTGGACAAGCAGCCCTTGCAGTTCTTGGGGAATTTCACCTAACAAATGTGTTCAGTTTGAATGAGGCTGAAGTGGACAGGAATATTCAGAATTTCCTGTGAACTAGGAATTCCAAGGAAAATTGCATGTCTGATATACCAGATTATTTTGTTTACAGAACAAAAGGTTCTTGCCGTTATAATGAAAAAAATTGCGTTCTTGACAGTTTTCCTTCCTGTGCAGCTGCAAATAGGCTGACAGGAATGGTAATGGCACCATGGGGTGGGCAGGATGCTCAGGATCTGTGATCCACTCACACTCTGCTCTGTGCTGCTCGCCTGAGTACATCCAGGGTACAAATGCTCACCTCCACAGCAGGGAGTCCACAGTCTTCAAATACGCAGAGATCCCTGGGGGTTAACAGGTTTCCCTTGTCCTGCTGAAGAACTGGGTGATGATTCCTTACTCAGAGCTCTGAAACTCTGTTTAATCATCTCCCACTGCATCGCAAAAGCATGAGCAGCAGCAGAGGCAGTAGTGGCTTCTGCCTGCAAGCTGATAAATCCTTCCAAATTTATTTTCAGAGATGCTAGCTTGTACCTTATGTAGTCAGCAGTTTTGTACATATTAATTTCTCCCCTGATGTAAAACTCATCTCTCAGCCAGAATCCTGTAAAAAACATTATTTTGTTCTGTCACTGACATAAATTGGCATCCTCAATACACCTGTGTCAAACTGGGCTGATCCGTGCTAGGGTCCAGTATGGCTACATTACTGTAATACCTTATGTGTTTTCAGTAACACAGCAGTTATTTAATATTCTGCATCAGTCATATTCTTAAATGTCTGGTGTCAGCCTTGTGGAATGAATATCAGTCGAAACTTGCCCTTCTTTGGATTCTTCAGGGTATTTCTGTAGCTCTTCATCTAGATTACATAAGCATTTCACAAATATTAATGACTTAGTCTTCATGAAACTTTCTGAGATATTAAGATACAATTCTCTCTATCTGACAGTGAGAAAGCAGAGGGAATTACAGATACAGAACCACGGGCTAATTTGGAGACAGACACCCAGAGTGACATAGCTGATGCTTGCATTTTCAGAGCATGTGACTTTGCCTGTCTCTGTCTCTCAGCAGCACAGTTCCCACTGACACAAAATGCAGCTCTGAGTTTTCAGCGGAGCCTCAAGTCATCCACTGCCTCCCAAAGCATCATCTGGCGAAAATACTCACCCCCTCTTATGCTATTGTAAAGACATGGAGGTCAAATACAGCTCTCTGAGGAAATTTTCAGCTTCCTCACCACCCATCCCTTGTCTACAAACCCGCAATCACTTCTCCCCATCCTGCCCTCCATCCAAGGAGGGGGTGCTGACAGCAAATCACCCAGTGCGCTCTGTCCGTCAGACCAGGGTCCTGCCGAGAGGCGACCCCTGTGTCACGGGGTCTATTACAGTGCACGTGCCAGCAGCGTGGGGATTGATTCACGGTTGCGAGGAGCAGCCTCCCTTCTGTTTTCTCCCAGCCTTTTACAAATAGGTCTCGCCAACTTTAATGTTCTGTCTGTGCGTGAATGAATTAGGGAGAGACCTGGCGCTGCTGAGCAGATGGTGATGCTGTGCCCAGTGAGACAAGGGCCATACCTACCCAAGGAGAGCTGGGTGACCTTGCTCGTTTAGAAGCCATGTTTTTCTATTGCATTCAATTTATGTGCTTATGAAACAAACCACATAATATCAAACCACAGCCAAAATAGAAAAGCAAAGGAGAAGCCCCTCTAAAATATTACTTATTTCTCCTGAGGAGGTGGTTGTGGGGAATTTTCCAAGTTTGGAGTTAAATTATTTGTTGTACTCTATTCCCATTTTGAAAGCTGCAGAGATTTAGGTAGTGCTTATGGTACAGGCAGGGTTTTACAAGGCAGCTGCTGGGAGAGTTTCAGTGTTGGTGAATGCAGCTCCTGTAATCCGTGATGTTGGCAGCTGGGTTAATGCAGGGATGTGTCCACACTTGTGCCACAAGTGCTGGCCCACCAAGACCAAAGCCTCATTGTCCCAGACCCTACACAGAGAGAGACAGACAACCTTGCTTTCCTGAGTTAATTGCTTGCTTTAAAAAGGCAGGTAAAGGAGGGAGGAGAAATGGAGGCTGAGCTGAGAAATTAAGGTTTTTTTTTGCTCTGTTAGCTCACCGTGCATTTTCATTGAAGGTGAAGTATTTGTAGACTACGCTGACTGCTGGATTCTGATCACAGCTCCTCAAAGTAGCTCCCATGAAGAGTGGGACCTCTCCAGTGTCCTCTCCATGGTAGATTAAAAGGCCAGAAAGGAGACTGCAATAACTTCAGCATGGCTCTAGCCCACCACTGTCCAGAGGATTGCAACTTTTTTTCTTTCCAAATACAATAATAATTTTTGTGAGAAATACAAAATCAAATCTCATGTGAACATTGTTTAGTGGTGGAGAAACCTCTCTGGTGCTTCCCTGGTTGTTCCAGCGGTTAGTCATCACAGCTATTGAAACACTTGGAAGGTCTGATTTCCTGAGCACAAATGGATGGTATCCCTGCCATCAGATCTCACAACATGTTTACAGACTCCCCAGGTTATCAGTTTTCAAGACCTTCCTATGCAGGAAACACTACTCTTCATTATTTGTCTAGAGCTAATTTCAGAAAGTTTGGAGAAAATGCCATCCTCAGCATTATTTGCTTCACAACAAAAATTTCTCAATTTTCAGAGCTCTGTAAATACCTCTACCTGAATACATGGTAACAGCTTTGATAAATTATTTTGAAATTTATAGCACTTTTAGATAAGGAGTGAGGTTTCTAATAGCAACAAATCAGAGCTTGCAGCTTTTTTTTTTTTTCCCCTCTCCTCCGGGGAGACCTGATAGCGGTCTTCCAGTACCTCAAGGGGGCCTACAGGAAAGATGGGGAGAGGCTGTTCAGTAGGGCCTGTTGTGATAGGACAAGGGGTAATGGCTTTAAATTAGAGGGAGGTAGATTTAGACTGGATATTAGAAAATAATTTTTACAATGAGAGTTGTAGAACTCTGGCACAGGTTTCCCAAAGAGATGGTGGATGCCCCATCCCTGGAAACATTCAAGATCAGGTTGGATGAGGCTCTGAGCAACCTGATCTAGTTGGGGATGTCCCTGCTCCTTGCAGGGGGATTGGACTAGATGACCTTTGAAGGTCCATTCCAACTCTAGCCATTCTAAATAAGTCCATCCTTTATTAAAAGTGCTTGGTATAGCTACTTCTTGTCTATGCTTTCTTTGTCTGCTTTGTTTCCAGACCTATTTGCAGCTTCGGGCATTTCTAGTAAAGTTTTAGTGCAGTTTCTTTCTTGATGTGTTTTGTTTTTCTCCCAAAGGGAAAACCTGCAAATACAAATACACTTAGGGGAGCAGAAATGAGAATGCTTTAGGAAGAGAGATTCAGTTTCAGATATTATGTCATATCAGATCATGAGATGTGATTTTGAAGCACACGTCCTTCTCTGAGCAATTTATAAACTTCAGAGGAATTCAGATAATTTGGGGTCAGAGAAAAAACATTTGCTTTTCTTCACTTATTAATTAGATTACATTAGTAAGGTCCAACAATACCCAACTAAACAATCCATCCCGCACCCCCAACAAAATAACAACAAAGAAATAATGTGCTGATACTGTATTGGACACTTGAAATAAATTACCTGGGCGACATCTTCTGAAGTTCAAGGTCCAGGTTTCAGCACCACAGCTCAAGAAAGAAGTAGACTAACTTGGACTGGGTGATAGGAACCTAGATATGATGATCAGACATCTAGAAACCATGGCTTACAAGGAGTAACTGAATGAATAGCAGTTACTTGATCTTGAAAAGGGAAGACTGACTGCACGCACTGTAACAGTTTTCAAATGTATAAAAGGCCACCAAGAAGAATAAGTAACGATCTGTTTGCTGACATGACTAGAATCAACAGAAGACTTGTTGGATTTCAATGCCAAACAAGGGAAATTTCCACAATTTAGGGTTAGACATGATTTAAAACTTTTTGATGATGCAATAAATGAATCAGAAAGTAGAAAACAGGTTGTCTAAAAAGTTCTGGTGTCTCAGTCTCTGGATGTTTTTAGGAAAAAAGTGGCAAAAGTATCTTGATTTATATATAATTACATATAATTAACCCTATTTTGAAGTAAGACAATGGGTAAATCATCTCTTTCCTCATTTCATCTTTTAGGATTCGGATCAGAAACAAGAGATTAATACCATTTGGGCTTTTTCATGGATTTTTAACGCTGGGCTTTTAAGCATGACATGGGAAGGACACACTTTCTGAATCATTCTGACAGGCAAAGAGGATTGCAAGTACAAAGGAAATAAGCAAACTGAGCAAACAGTTCATCACAGACAGGAAATTCAGGCAGTTTGGACATCATCAACGGAAGCAATTTTCCATTAGAAAATGATCCTGTATTGAAGTATGTTGGAGAAATATATTTTTGTGGAGAAAGTCCTTGTCCCCTAGATGAATGGATTTTCACAATTTTGAATGTTCTGTCCTTATGTTTTCAGAATAGAACAGAATTTTTTAATTATTATTATTATTTCACCTACAAATAACAGATTTCGGATATGTATATACAGTTAATTAAAATTGAAGAAGTCATGATTGGAGCAAAGTATTTTGATTTTTTTGGAATAAAATATTTTTATTGGTTCTAAATAAAACATTTAGAAGGAGAACTTTAAAAGTGAATCAGTTAGCTTTGAGTTCTGCCTCAGAAGAAAAATAAATGTTAGAATCATTCAATGTCCTGTGGAATGGGCCTTCTGCTTTCCTTCGAACTTCAATAAAAATGATCCGAGATATTTAGTGAAATTAGACATTGCTTAAATATATGTTTAGGGAATCCCTCTGGGTTTTAGAAATTATATATGCATAAAAGGAACTGGACAGTGGCAGTGTCTCCATGTTCAGTCTATAGTTGCAACATTTTTTTATTTTGCTTTATTTCCTTTTTGTTATGACTCAGGTTTCTTTCTTTTTTTTTTTCTGAAGGTAAATTAAGGCTTTATAATAATATCACTCAAATATAATTTATGATGAAACTTATAGTGGTACATAGGAATGGTAGGTGCTCTCTGTCCCCTGAAAAGCATAAAATATTTGAGCAAAGGAAGTTTTTATTTGAAGTGCTAAATTACTCAGTGTATTTAATTTCTTTTTAGAGAGTTCACTCATAAAATATTAATATTTTCTTCTTCCTGCTCAAACAACGATGGATTTTTAAAAGAATAATGAGCTATATATTGAAACTCATTACTTCCTTCTTTTGCAGAAATGCCTGCCTTAATTTGTTTGCTAAGTATGCTTTTATTAGTCTTCGTTAAAGTTTATCTGACTTTTACAAAGGTAGCACCACTGTGATATTCGTTGACTGTCCAGTTCAACCTGGAAGAGCCAGGTTGAAGAGGCCATTTAACTTCTTTTCATTTAAAACACTTTGGCATAAATTCCTTGTTTGTTTCATGTTAGCAGTGAAAAGAGCTTTAACAGAAAAAAAAAGGGTCAGGATGAAATTTGGAAAAAATAATCGATCAAAGACACTGCCATCTACGGCAACTTAAAGAAGTAGTCTGCCAACACAAACTTGAACTAGTCAATTTTATGAAAACTTGAAAATTTAAAGGCTTGAAGTTTAAGCATATCTTTGAAAAATAGAGGGAATCTGTATGCTCTACTTTGTCCTATGGTTTAGGATATGGTTTAGTGGTGGACTTCGTAGTGTTAGGTTAACAGTTGGACTTGGTGATTTTAAGGGTCTTTTCAAATCTAAATGATTCTATGATTCGATCCAGGACATTAATGAAGAGGTTAAACTACTGTATCAGCCTTTTGGGTACTCCAGACGGATTTTGTGTCACTGATCACAACCCTTTGAGCAGTTCAGATGGTTTTCAATCCACCTTATAGTCCACCTATCTAGCCTATACTCCATCAGTTTGTCTAGATCCCTCTGTAGAGCCTTCCTACCCTCAAGTAGATCAACACTCCTGCTGAACTTGGTGTTGTCTGCAAACCTACTGAGGGTTCACTCAATCCCCTCATCCAGCTCATCGATAAAGATATTGAACAGAACTGATGGCCAGTACTGAATCCTGGGGCACATCACTGTGACTGGCCACCAACTGAATTTAACTCTGTTTGCCATAACTCTTTGGGCCCAGTCATCCAGCCAGTTTTTTACCCAATGAAGAGTACACCAATCCAAGCCATGAGCAGCCAGTTTCTCCAAGAGAATGTTGTGGGAAATGGTGTCAAAGGCTTTATTAAAGTCTAGGTAGACAACATCCACAGCCTTTCTCTCATCCACTAAGCAGGTCTTCTTGTCGTGGGAAGAGAACGATAAACCCATGCTGACTGGGCTTGATCATCTGGTTGTCCTGTACGTGGATGGCTAAGGTGCTGCATGCATTACTACAAGGACATTTCAAATGTGTGAGTCTCTTCACTCCCCTGAGGTTTCCCCCCGTTCAGGAAACCCCCCTGTACACTGCACTAGAGCATTCTGCTGCAGATCATGCCAGCACTGGAGCTGTTCGACTCAGTGACTGATATTGAGGTCGTTGAAGTCCACCACGAATACTAAGGTCTGTGACCTTTTTGTTTCTTCATGTAGTCTGAAGGCTTCCTCTACTTCCTGATCAGGCAGTGTGCAGTGGAAACATGCTAAAAGATTACATCCTTCTACCCAGCTCAACAGACTTCACAGTTTTGCAAAATATGCAGTTTCTAAAAGTAGTTAATGTCTTGTCTGTATTACACCTCCATTTCCTCGAAGGGTTCTTAGTACAAACATGCTGTTTTACTCAGCCGTCAAAAAGAGATGCAGTCCTCAGGAGCAAATATGAACTCTGCTACTTAGGTGATAGCTTTAAGAACTTTTTAAGAATGGAAAAAAAAAGGTAATTTTTTTTTTCTTTATCAGGTTGTTTATAAAAATAAATCCAAGCTTAACCTTTCTTATTTTAATTGGTGAAATAAAACTGGAGTTGGGAGGACCACAAGTTTCCAGATAAGCATGCAAAAGAAGTATTGATTAGCTAGATAGCTCAGATCAATGCTGCTCAGCCTTGTTTAGTGAATGCCTCTGTCTGAAATCAAAGTGGTTACTGCTTTCAACTCTATTTATTACAAAACAAAACTGAGACACTTTAATGGTAGATTGTGTATGTGTGCTTGGGTGCCTTTGGGAGAGTGGCAGAAATTTTTGATTTTCTAATGATGTCAATGGACAAAGATTTTCTTTCCTCAAACCATAAAAAAATCCTGAGTGCCCATTTTAAGTTCCAGGAAGGTTATAATCACTACCTTAAATAATTTTCAGTGTTTATTTGTAATGGATAGGTAGGCAGTCTAGAGTTCTACGAAGACAGAGCACTCCACTTTTATTACAAACCAGCTGCCATCTTCTAACTTAGCTCTGATCTAGATAAAAGCATTTAGAAGAGTGAACGTGCTGCACTGCTTTTAACAAATGACAGCTCTGCACAACTTGCTGTTGGGCTGTCTGCATGGTAAAGATTTGAAGCAATCTCATCCTACACAACAAAGACACCAAAAGTTGGATGCCAGAGAACCCAGGAAGTATGATTGCTATGTGATTAAGAGGGTGATAGACGCTGATGAAGACACTTCATCTAACATTTGTTTTTCCTTAGAAAGCTTTGTATTTTTCTTGCCCAGCCACCATTACGGTGATGGCCTTGTGGGGCTATGACAACAGTTATTATTTCAAATGCATGTGCCAGTAATTCAAATAAAAGCAATAAGTTGTTGATTTCTGAATCCTTATCCATGAGTTAATCTTCATGGTACTAAGCCCAGTTCAACAAAAAAAAAATTAACTGTGTGCATGGTTTTTATGAGCCTTTGTCTAAAAAGATAGATGCATGTATGTGCTTAAGGATGTTTATATGCTCATGTGTTTGTTGCTTATGTGGGCTCTACTTCCTGGGGTTGTGGGGTAAGCAAAGAAGCATTTTCTTGCTTTAGCCATGTTGTGACTTGAAAGTAGAACAAGGCTATTCAGGGAAGGGAGAAAGGGATGTAGCAGGCGGTTGAAATAGGCTTATTCTCTTAAGCCAGAACAGCAGCTGGTGGGAGAAGAGACATTTTCTGAGGCTCTTCTCATGAACTGATCCAGAACTTTGTTAGTGGGAGTAGGCTGAACTAGTGCAGACCCCTCAATCTGGTTTTATTATTATTATCTTAATTCAGTTGATTAAGTTTTCCAAGTTCTTTATGAGAAGAGATATTTATGGAACCTGGAAAAAAGTTCACAGATAGGCCTCAATAATTGATGATAGTGTCTTGTCTTTCATCCCAGAGCCTTTTATAAATTGTATGCAGGAATAACTTCATCCACCACCAAACAAAAATGCCTGTCTTGCTGGCATTTTGCACAGCAGCTATTAACAGCGAATAGGTCACTAAACAGCAGGGCTTGTGTGGGAGGTGAGGAGGAGTATGAGCTCCAGGTGACATGTGTGGCAGAAGCAGTGATTGCTTAGGCTGGAAGGGAGAGGGAAGCCAGCACTAACAATTAGTACAGTAGGGCTGTATAAGTGGTTTGCAGTGCAAGATTTGTACTCTGTGAGTTCATCTTCTTTGACTGTGTCTGTGATAATAAGGTTGGCCTGATGCCCAGAGCCAACAACTATCCCAACTATAAATCTCCCAGCCTCATCTCCTGGGGCCCATCTAGCTTGACCCTGCAAGTTCTGCTGAACTCCCAAATCTGAGGCTGGCTCCATCCTTCCACCTCCCAGGCCTAATTTCTTCTGTCACATCTGGGAAGTTCAGAGGTTCTACAAGCACTGAGCATGGGCAGTTTGCCAAAAACAATTTTACAATTCCCTCCTGTAGAGTTGGCTTTTCTACCCCCAAATAGAGTCAGTCCAGAAGCAGGGAGAAATCTTTAGACTGCTGTGTCTAAGCAGTTCCTATTGACAACTGTGACAGCAACATTAAGGTATGACAGAGACAAGGAAGAGTGGCTCCGGGCTGAATGCAGGCAACACCATGCATATATTTATACTAGGCAGTATATTCATGCAGAGGTCCCTGGGATAGCCTTACCTGTTGGATGAAGAACAGTCCTATAGGCAGGGAGCCAGGTGTCCCTGCTATAGCAGGTCAGAAGCAGGATGGCTGTCATGGTTCTCATGTCCATAGCAATGTTGTCTTCCAGCTAGTCCCCTCCCAACCTACTGACCTACCAGTAGAAAAACTCTCAAAAAGGCAGTGCAGCAAGATACCGAAGATAGTTGACTTCTACGAAAACACAGAGGGATGGTGTTCAATACACTCTGTGTTCAGTACAGAGGTGAGCTGAGCAGTCATTGTGATCCTAACTCCTAAGAAAGGCTCGACTGATCTCAGTGGGAGGTTTCTAGCATGCAACCCTCAGGGATTCAGACCCTGAGCAAATACTTTGATCAGCAGGCTGTAGAATAGTGGTGGTGGGGAGACAGCCAACAGCTGTCCAACGTGAAGTGCGTAAACAGTCCATGAAAGAGGGACATGACCCTAACACCCAGTCAGCTGAGTAATCCACCTCCTGTGGTCTGGCCACAGTGACCCAGCATCAATTGAAGCATGGCAGTGTTGTTATCCACTTGATCTAGCCTGGTGGATAAATATGTGGGAAATGTGGCCAAGAATCTTTTTTGGTAAGGAGGGACTTCAGTCTCTGAAGCCACTACATAAATGCTGTAGGTACCAAGCTGTAATCATGAGATGGATGATGGCAATAGCAGTGTGAGTCCTGCTCAGTAATCTGTGCGCAGGAGAAAAGTAAACATACAAGCTCCAGGAAGGCTGAAAATTTAGTTTTCCTTAGTTAGTGTTGCCCTGTGACAAGCTGTATTTCTTTTCAGCAATTTCTACATGGCTCCTTGATCACTCTTTGGGACCTGTGTTAGCTGAACTGTACCTGACTCCATCATGCTGCTTGATTTGGTTGAGAGAAAGCAGTTACTCTTTAGATATCGTATCAAATCAATTGGTTCCCCAACATAGAAAGTTCAAGATTCGGTCCTCATTAAATATTCTTGAATCTGTTACTGGCACAGTCCTGAGCAAATAATTTAACTTCTTTATGTTTGTGTTTCCCACCTGTTCTTTGACTTTCTTCTCGGTGACTTGTTAAGGTTGGGAGATCTCCTTCTCTCTGGGCTGACTAGAATGCAAATAATTTCATAATAGAGGACAGAAAAGTAGGAAAGAAAAGAAATAAATCTAGGGAAGACTATTTTCTTCCTTCCTCTTCCAAAATATTAGAGAATAGGAGAAAATGTCCTTAAAAGATAAAATAGATAATATTCCAGTATTGTAACCAACCTTTAATTCACCCCCACCCACTCAATATTCACCTCAAATAGTCAGTACTGGCAACTCCTAGCAAAAGAACATAGGCAATAGCTTACAATATTAATGGACTGTTTTGGTCCAATCTGGTGAAGTTTAGGATGCTATGGGACAAAGAGAAAATTCTTGATGAATTACAAGAGTTTCAGCAGAGGACTGTAAGGGAGAAACAGTGAATAAGTAAAAGCTGGCAAGGTCTTCACTTGGCACAGTTTATTCCTCCTTCACTGTTTTTTCTTCTGTGTGTGAGTATCGAGCTTAGGAGACCTCTCTGATTGTTTGCATTCTGGAGAGCCCTTTGTTCTGGAGAGGTGTCTTTGAGTGTTCATTCCATTTTTCTTCTTTCACTTTTTAATGAAAAAAAAATGCAAATGCAAAGTGTAGCTGGGTGATCTACGATGAAAAACTTCATTTGAAAAGGGATTGGTAATGAGGGCTTGGAAGAAGCATTTGGTAGTTAAACTTCAATGCACTTTTTTCTATCTATCCTAACCAATTTTATTTGCTGATGCAAAAACCACTGTAGACTCGTGAGTCATCTGTTATAATTATTTTTAATCACTACATTGTTTTTCATTCACAGGAAGTTTGCAGTTTACCTTTTACCAAAGGAGGAAAAAATAATTTGTACTTAAAAATTTATCATGCTACAAATTTAGAAGAAGAAAATAGTGGAAAAACATCCCTGAAATCAGACTTCCTGCTGGCATTTAATCTGTGATGGAGGTCTTAGATGTTCTGAAATAAAACAGATTTTATGCCTTCTTCAGGCATAAGAAGATTCAGCTGCCTGCATAAGGAGATTGCTGGGAGCAGCTAACCAGTCCCACTGGTAAGTAGTTGTGGTCCCAGTTTTGACTGAACCAGTCCTGCTTGATACCTTGACGCTTCTTCTCTTTGGTCATTGTGGGAGTGCAGGAAAGACGGAGTTGCTCCTTTCTGGTGGAGGAAGAAGGAACCTACTGCTTATGAGGGTTGGCAGAAGGACAAATGAGTTGACAGATTTTGTCAGCCTGCTTTAGGAAATAGGTCCATTGTCCTTGGGAGACAAAAAGCCAATTGTCTCACAGCCAGAAAAGATGTGTGGGTGAACTAGTGATGAATGTGGATTGTGTGTAGACAGAGACAAAAAAAAATGCTGGGAACTCTGGTTTTCAAAAGATAGATTATTGGTCATCTGGAATTTGTTTTCCTTTCTTTAGAGTTGCAGCTTATTTGAAGTCTGAGCTGCTAGATAGCATCTGGAAGGAAAAGAACTACTTGTACTGTGACACTAAGCCCTTTGGTGAGGGAGCCCATGGGTCAAAGGGTCCCTCAGTGTGTGGTAGGGCTGAGTCCATGGAGTCCAAATCTACAAATCTACTGGAGGTTGTTAAAAGTGAAGACAACTCTCTAAAAAGTTTGTGAGTCATAAGTGATTTAGAGGCTGGCAGGGCACCCTGGGGAGGAATGACTGCAGGCCTGTCTTTTTCTTATGCTCATTCCTTGGTATCCGCTTGCTGATCCTTGTTGGAGGCAGGATATTCTCATAGATAATCTGACCCCAAATAGCCTGGTCTGAGACGAACAGCAGCCTGTCTCAAACTTTGAGTGATGATTGCAATTGTGCAATGAGGTGATGTCCTTAGCACACAGTAAGCCACCAAAAGCCAGAATTATGAACCTCAGCATGTTGTCACATACAGGGGTGGCTCTTACCTCAGTGACAGCAGGGCTCCTCCCCACCAGAACTTAATAAACCCCACAAAAATCCTTCCTTGTTTTCTGCCTTAACAGTGGCAAGAAGCAGTGCCAAAACACAACAAAGATTTAGAAGAAAGTTTTTGTACAAAGTGGCAACAGTGGATGCCATTCATAGTCAAGGTAATACTAATAAGTTGATAATATTTAGTTGTTATGTGTTGGGGGGGGAAAGTGTCCACTACCTTTTAAAGGGCTTTGCAACTTTGTCCTACACAGCCTTTCTTGAGTTCAGTCTGTTGCTACAATCACATCTTCTGTGAGCTTGGACACAGTCAGCAAAATCCCCAAGAGAAGATACGCAACCATTTGTTACATGTGACAAATGTTCATACACCTACATACAGATTATCTTTAATTAGGGCTTTAACATGTTGCAGAGCTCTTGTGAGTCCGTGTGCCAGAACAATAACCCTCAGAGGGGATTTTGCCAGCTCTCCTGAGGTGCACAGAGAAGGATTTGCAGGAGAAAGTTATGAACTCCTTCACAGGTAATGATCATATTCTCAATTTTCCAATCTATAAGGAATAAATATTCTTGTCTCATTAGTAGTATCTTGTTGAAAGATAACCTTTACTGTTCTTGCTTTGTACGATACCGTTCTCTTAAGCCTACGTTGTGTTATACACATGCACACCAACTCATGTCTACTACATTCTTTTGTTGAGATCCCCACCAGGTAAAAAGCGTCAGATGTGTCAGTAGTCAGACGGACATTGTAACCAGGTTTCACGCCTGAGCCAGTACCTTGCTTAGGGTACTGTGTCATGTGGACGTGTCAGCTGGGACAGCACAACGTGAGGTATCGCTTCATCATTTCATGGCATGAATGAAAAAGTCATGTGTTTTGACCTAATTCTGTCATCATATAGTTATTAATATAAGTGTATCGTTGTTACTACATTGCTCATAAGGACAACTTAACCTTTATGCATCTCTTGCTCATGTTTTTTCTAGAAATCCCTTCACACCTTGCCTCCTCTTTTCACAGATGAGTTACCAATGCCTATTTTCAGAGCAGTGCAGCAGAGACTGGTGAAATTTATAATATGACGGAGAAATCATTGTTCTATCTGAAATGCTTCTTATTGGAATATAAAATGCAACTTACACATTGTGTCAAAAGTGCAAAAAATTTCCATTGGGGTCATGCCTAAGGCAGAGCAATTTTTTTGTTGTCCATCTGAACATCTGAAAAAAAATGATGGAGAAAAGTCATTTTAGATTAGATAAAAATAATGGAGAAGAATAATAGATAATTTTTTTTAAAAATAAAAATATTTGGGTTTGGATTTGACAGTATTTTATTTGATCAAAACCACTTTTTTTTTTTTCCATTTTTATGTCAAACAGAAAAGAGAGTGATCAGAAAGATTAATTTTGATTTGGGTTTAGTTAGCCTTGTCGAGTCACTCATTCACTTTTGAAACAAAAAACCATATTAAGAAATAAAAGTATCAGTGTGTAATGTTATGTTATCTCTACCAAAGGATCTTCATTTCCTTTGATCAAACTGTCCCCTGAGTTTGTGAATAGGGTCAGTCCTCACAGCCATATTGCTCAGCAATGACAAACTCTTTGCCAGAACATTCTTCCAAATTCTATTTGTAGTGTAATAATCATCAGCTTTAACATTGCCCTGATTTATTACTTGTAAACTTCATTGTTTTTCTACAACCTCATATGCAGAATTATTTGTGAAAGCAGGAAATGTGTCTCATTACCTCCTAATCATTTTAGATATAAGCTGTCTGGATGTCTTTCAGCTAATATATCTAATTATCTCACTCTCTGAAAGGATCTTACCAAAATAGGGGTGCCCCTAATAGTAGATAATTAATTATATTAATCATGGCTAGTAATTTCAGATGGCTGTGAATCCGACACTTACTAATGCATCAGCTAAAAGGATGCCAAGCCCCCATGCTGGGATCTAATAGAAGATAGGTCATCCACAATATCACTTACCCTTCTGAGTATAAATTATGTAGGTCACTAATTTCTTAATGACAAAATTGTAATGACATTCCCTGAGCAATAATATCCTTCTAGAATTACTTTTTTTTTTTAATTTTTAGTATGTGTGTGTAAACTATTGTCCAGGGAATTCAGTATTCAGCAAGCCAACAAACTTCAAAGGAACTATCAGGCCATGTAACGTGGTGAAAACAGGTGAGATGAGCAGCAGAGGTGACATATTGAAATGGCTCGCATGTAACTTGCGCGTAGCTCCTGCATAGCCCTGTCAAACCGTAGTGCCTCTCTCCCCTGAGACCAAGGAAGTGTGATATTGGATGTGATCTGACTTGCCGCTCTCAGAAATGCCACTGCACATCACATGAATTCTTATCTAGAAGCAAATTTCTCTCCCAAACTCTCTGTGCCTTTGATACCGGTGCATGGGAAAATGTCATTAAAGTGTTGTCCCAAACAGAATGGAGTAACAACACCCCATAAAGTTTAATGTCACCTCTTTCTGCACTCAGGGAAGTGGAATGTGAAACCATGTAATTATTCCCCCAAGAGAATATTATTTATTCATAGTCATTGGACTCTCCTGCATATAAAAGACAAAGAGAGCAGCAGTTAGATCTGAAGAGAAGTGCACATGAATAATATGCTAATATGTTAATACGTTAATTTAGCCACTTTTTCTGCTTCTGGAATATTGAAAAACAGATTCTCACTTTCTCAAATGGACTTGCTATAAGAACTTAATGAATTACTATTTTTACCAATATTTGGCTTTACAGACTGATTTGGTGTGTTCAAAGTCTAAGCTGTGCTGCTGACACAGGTAACTCACATCTCTTTCTCAAGCTGCTCCTGAATGGACTAGCACATACAAACTCTAAGTTCACTTTCCATGGACAGTAAAAAGCAATTACTTGCATATTTGCAGGAAGGAGAATGAAACTTACATAAGCACAGATGAAATGAGTTCATTTTAAACTCGTAAGGGATATTTACCGATAATTTGTTCTGTTACTCACCAAGGTCTTCATGCAAAACGGAGAGAAAGAACCTGAATCATCTAGCAATGTTTTGCTGTTCCTTTTCATATATGCATGTTAAATGAAGATGATCCTGATTATAAATAAACATCCTCAGAGTATTAACAGCTATCTGCAAGCAGTCTAACTACTTAACAAGTCAAACAGTGATTTTAGAGAATGTATTTTATACAGCAGGTGGAATAGTGTATGAAAATAAATATAAAAAGTTACTGTGATTTGGCAGGTGATGGGAGCTTGTTAAATTACTGTAACACAATTACGTGTGATCCCCTGGGCTCTCCCTAATTCTCAGCCTTCAAGGTAGAGCATTACCCCAGGAGCAATCATTTTTTTTTTCACCTCTGGGCTGTGAAAAGTTGTGGATATGTTGTTTTTCTTTATTTCTTTCTTTTTTTTTTTCTTTTTTTTTTTTTTTTTGCAATAAACCTGCAAATTTTAGACTCACTTGAGAATTCATGGGAATAATAAGATTAATGTGTGTTAAATTAATGCTCAGTGTTAGAAAAATCTGTGCTGTAGAGTACTCAGTACTTTATGGATAAGTGAGGAGGTCTCTGATGAGAACATTTCCAGTACAGGTGAGGACAGGAAGATGAAGGTGGAGAAAACAGAGGAATGAGTGGGGATGGCAGGTAATCAGCTAGAGGTAAGTTCAGTAGAAAAACAAGGTTCTTGCCTTATTCTTTTTCCCAAAATGAAAGTAGAAACAGTTGCATTGTTTGGTTTGGACATACAAACTGCAAAATGCCAAATGAGTCTGCCTTCCTAGTGAAGCAATTGCTTGTTACCAGGAGAGATTTTCCTCTGCGTGGCTGCTTGCTGCCTGGACATGAACGTGTTCTCCAGTTAGCCTGAACAAGACGAATGGTGTCTGACGAGCTCTGGGTTTCTGTGAGACAGTAATAACTCTGTGTGCCCCGCGTGCTTTGTGCCCAACTCCGTCGCATTGACTGCGCATTGCTCGTTGCTGACCCAGTGCAGACAGCAACATCTGCTGCCCTCTGCCACATCACAGGAGCAAATGAAAGGGGACTTCCATCACTCGCTCACTGGCAACAGCAGATGTGTAGCTGGAGACAACAGAGGAAATACAACAGTAGCAGAGTTTACTGCCAGGCAATTGTAGAGGCCTCTGAGAAGGCTTGGTGCAGAAGACTCGTCCCCATAATCTGGCTTTGGATGACATTGGTATGGTAAGAGGTGTTTATTGACAGACAGATCTTTGTCCACGACATGGAAACAGTAGGCAAAAGGTAAAATGACTTCTATGAAGGGAGCAGACTGTTTTCTGAAGATTTAATCTCTCAGCAGGTACTCAACTGCTTTGTCTCTGGTCAATTGAAGTCAACAAGACATTTTCCTTTCTTTTGTCTGCAGAGACCAGCTTCCTTTTGTTTTCTGCCTCGGAACACTGACTTCTGCCATGTCCCTTCCATATAATTTCATGGAAGAGCTTTGGACAGCTACGCCAAGCAGCCGTTATTGCGTGCAGCTGCTCCATGCTGAAACACTCGGTTGTGACTGATAGGCTGTCTTTCTCTTCAGCTCTTATATTTGTTATCTACCTAATAAGGCTTATTTTCTCAGTTTAATCACTGCCTACCAAAATCCATAGAAAGTTTCCTGTTTACGTCAACACGCTACAGGTTATGGTGGAGTTTTCAGCCTTGATTCTATTTAAACCAAGATTTAACTCCTAGGGTCTGATCTAGTTTGGTGTCAATCTGCTGATTTCACCTGAAGGAGTTTCAATCCTGAGATGAGGAGTTGGCTCAGGCAGGGGTATTTATTTACTTCGTGCTTGTGTATCTCTAACCAGAAGAGGAGATTGTGTAAGTGTGTGCCATTGCAGAATGTGGAAATCGGAAATGCAGAGGTGCTCTTTGGAGAAGTTCTGCTTCTCATAACGTCTTCAAAGAACAACATCCTGCAAGAGAAAACACTGTTCAAGGAAAGTGCACCCTGATCTGGCAGCTGCTGCTCATTATGTGAGGAGAAATGCCCACACTCTCTCTTGATTAAGGCAATTATTCTTTTAATCTTAATTAAAGGGCCTTCTAAAAGTTTCTGTCTGAGACCTGCAACTTACCACTGAGTTCATGAATTGAGGTCTTGCTTGGTGATTAAACTTCACCCAGCCATTGAAAGTTGTAACTTCGAGTCACAAAATCACTGTGTAACTCTGAGCAGATGTCTTCCCCAGTCTCTTTAATGATATTCATTGCTTTAGGCAAAGGGGAAGCTTAATCAGTTAGAGTGCGAAGCACTCTGAATTTCTCAGCTAGGAATGAAAACTAAAATTATGTAGCTGCTGCACTAGTCTTCAACAGAAAAGTAATAAATACTTCATAAAATAGATAGATGGGTCTGATAGGGATCTGATTCCACGTACATCTGGTAGGTGAGTAGATTTGAAGGAGCTTGTCAAGTTGACCATTTGAGACCTGTCAGTATAACAGCCCATTCTTGGGCTATTTAAGAGCCACAAAATTACTAAACTTTAGAAAATATGTGTCAAAAGCGGACTTTGATACCTTTTTTTTATTCTTAAAACCTGTCTTCCATGGGCTTTTACATTGTATATTTCCACACATCCTTCTAGAACATGTCTCTGGCTTCCTCAAAGAGCTGCCACGGAACACAAGAGTGTTTTTTTTTTTCCCTATTCTCTCCTAAAGAAATGAGGCAGGATTGTACTGCATCAAGTTTGGTTTTCACTTCTTGAAATTCATGTACAGGTGTGTTTGGTAGCAATGTTTTTTTGCAATTTGAAGAGCCTCTTCCTCAGTAAAAGTATGCTCTATTTCTGGTGAAAGCATGCTAGAAAGTAGACTGGGTGTGCCTTTTTTTTACACAATGTAAGGGGTTTAATATAATTTATTTAAATCTTCAGATACAGTCTAACAGGAAATACATAGGAATAGATTTTCTTACTGGTTTAGATACAAGGTATTACGGGTGAAAAATTGGGAGCAGCCTTCTGTAGGCATGAAGGAGACAGAGATATTAGATTTGATCCCACATATTCTCCTGCCCAAGTTACCAGACCCACAGCTGGTTTGTCCCGATGCATCTACCCCACACAAAACACAAAACAAAATATTGTATACCAAAAGAAGCAACCCCAAAAGAAGCAACACTGTTAAAACTCAGCATAAATATTACAGGATTAACAAATTCCTTTATCAGGGAAGCAAATGTGGGGACTGACCTAATTCTGATCAGAGGCTTGAAAGCAAAATAACTTCTGGGCAACGCCGCACTTCATGAACATGTTAACCTCAAGGGCCTCACACTTTTTCTAAAGAAACATAATTTCACACTCCTGTGCTGTCCAAGCGGGGTTTTCATAACTGCTGACGTACCCAAATAGCCCTTAGCCAAATCACACTTGTGTTTCCTCAATACCATTTAAGTCCAGCAAGATGCCATATACAATTAGCCACTTCCACATCCCTGGTTTTGGGAGGCTGGAAGACGGCGAGAGGATAGCTGTGTTTTATGTTTGGGCTTAAAGGCAGTGAAGTGGCCTGAAAGAGAAGTGGATTGGGGACGGGATGAGCAGGAATGAGCTCTGGTGAGGAGGGTGCTGCATCAGGCTGTGAAATCTATTAACAGGCAGGAACTTACAGAAGCTTCCCAGGAGATGCAAGGAGGCAGATATGGGCTCTGAGATGGAGCCGAATGCTTGGAGGGGAATCTGGGACTGAGATATTAGCTAAGGATATACCTTCTCCAGTGGCCTTTGATTAAAACAAGATAAATATATTCCCATGACAAATCAGCAAGTTCAACTGGAAATTAATGTCAACTAGCTGTCAGATTTATACTAATGCCTATGAAAAGCTACCTTTACAAAAATGTCAGAATGAGCAAACATCTTCAGTTGATTACTCCTACTTACAGGCAGAATGCACTCATGATACTTTGTCTGTTCTGTAGGAAAAGCCTCTAATGAAAATTGAAGGGATGCTCCAAACCTGGGCTAATCCAGTCTTTCTTTGTTACTACCTTTCATAGGATAATGCTATCTTTGACAGCTTCCATATTACCTGCTCTATGAACAGGGCAATAAGAATGCTTTGAAAATGGTCCATTTGTATATAACAGATAATCCATACAGGATCCAGTTATAGCTTCTTATTAGCAGAGCCTGTCTGTTAGCCCTTGCTCTCTCTCCTCTCTCTGCACAAAACAGTGAGAATGTATTTGGGGAACAGAACTGTAACCGTCTGGGTCCTTGAGTGATTGTTTAGACAATCTCCGTATTTAGATATGCTGACCTTGTCTGATCCATTTTTAATGCCATCCAGTGAACGAGAGTCTGCAGCATACTTTGTCACTCAGTGTCACCATCCTCATGCATGGCATTCCGTAGCTGAAATAATCTTTGCCACAAATTATTACTGATTTCCTCCTACTCTTTTCACAGAGAACATGAAATGCAAGGGTTTTCATATTTTAAGACTATTGTCATACTTTCCCCTAATCTCAGTTATTTCTGACTCTTTCATAGGTCATGCTTAGCACATTGCTTGCTATCCTGTTGTTTCTATCTTCTGCACTCTCTCAGTTTTTTGGAAATAACTTATGGTGCCCAGAGCTGGCCACTGAATTCTAGCTCAGACTCCCCTACTGCTAATTACAGTGAAATAATTATGACTGATGTTTTACATATGTTATTGATAGAGGATAATTTCAAAATTAAATTTGCTTTTTTTTTGTAGTAGGAATCAATGTTGCAGTTATAAACGCATAGAATGGTTTGGGTTGGAAGGGACCTTCAAAGATCATCTAGTTCCAATCCCCCGTGACAGGGACATCTTTCATGAGATCAGGTTGCTCAAAGCCCCGTCCAACCTGCCCTTGCACATTTCCCATGAAATGGCATCCATAACTTCTCTGAGCAATCTGTTCCAGTGTCTCACCACTCTCATCGTAAAAAAAAAATCTTTCTTATGTCTGATCTAAACCTATCCCCTTTCAGGTTAAAACCATTATCCCTTTTTCTGTCACTACAAGCCTTGGTAAAAAGTCTCTGTTGATCTTTCTTACAAGCCCACTTTATATTGAAAGGCCAAAGTAAGATCACCCCAGAGCCTTCTCTCCTCCAGGCTGAACAACCCCAACTGTCTCAGCCTTTCCTCATAGGAGAGGTGCTCTGATGACCTTCATGGGCCTCCTCTGGACCCGCTCCTACAGGTGCATGTCTTTCCTGTGCTGAGGGCTCCAGAGCTGAACGCAGTACTCCAGGTGGGGTCTCACAAGAGTGGAGTAGAAGGACAGAATCACCTCCCTCAACGTGCTGGCCATGCTTCTTTTGATGCAGCCCAGGATGCAGATGGTTTTCTGGGCTGCAAGCACACATTGCCAACTCATGTCCAACTTTTCATCCACCAGTATCCCCAAGCCCTCTCCACAGGGCTGCTCTCCACAGGGCTGCTCTCAATTCCTTCATGCTCCAGTCTAGGAGGCCAGGAAACATTCAAGGCCAGGCTGGATGAGGCTCTGAGCAACCTGATCTGGTCAGGGATGTCCCTGCTTCTTGCAGGGGGGTTGCACTAGATGACCTTTGAAGGTCCCTTCCAACTCTAACTATTCTATGATTCTATGATTCTATATTGATGTTGGGGATTGCCCTGACCCATGTGCAGGCCTTGTTGAAGCTCATGAGGTTCACATAGTCCCACACTTCAAGCCTGTCCAGGTCCCTCTGGATGGCATCTCTTCCCTGAGGTGTGTCAACTGCACCATTCAGCTTGATGGTCTGTAAACTTGCTGAGGGTGCACTCAGTCCCACTGTCTATGTCATTGATGAAGATATTAAATAGTACTGATCTCAATACAGACCCTTGAGGGACACCACGCATTACTGGCTGTTGAATATAATGTTATATCAAATACAACTTATTCAGTGAAATATTTCCTTTCTTATTCTAACTTGGACTCTTGTCTTCTTCTTAAAAAGAATAGACTTAATACTCTAATTTCACTTAACTAGTATTTGAAGACTGAAGATTAATTTGACTTTCTTGGTTTTTTTGTTATTAGTTGTTCTTTCCAGCTAAGAAATAGACTTATACTTCCCTTTGTCTTTTTGTTGCTGGTTTTTTTTTTTTTTTTTTTTTTTTTTTTTTTTTTTTTTTTGTTCCTGATGTGTTTTTACAATGTGCCCTGATTACGTTTCTTTATTCCATGACAGCTGTATGTGGTTGTGGAGTTTAGCCTTTCTGACTGTAATTTTCATGATTACTTTGGGGAGGAGAAGGGCAAATCAGGCTGTTACAAAACCTCTGTGGGTAGTGTTACTCTCCTAAAAGGATTGTCCTGTACAGTCATCTTTTATATACATGACTATAATGAAAATTTTTATCATTTGACTTTATCAGCTCAGAGATTATCTCATGTCTACAGTATCTTACTCCAGCTTTAAGGACAGAGCAATTTATCCATTGTTGAAAATTTTGTCAGGGAAAATAAGTGAACAATTTTGGTGGCTTGATACCACAAATTTCAACTGTTTCTGCAGACACTGATTTATCATACTCAGTTGCCTTGATGAAATACTATAGCCAAGACTTGTTTTAAGATGTGTGTATAATATATAGATGATAGCAATAATTCTGTACTGAGCCATGCTTTTAACAACCATAATCAATTATTCCTACTGACACAGGAAAGCTATAAAACATCAGCTGAAGACTGATGAGTTATGAAACACCCTGACTCATTAGATACATGAACACTGCAGAAATTTCAGAACAAATTACCTGACTTGCAATGATAATCATATTTATCTAGATCTTTTCATCCTAAAAGATTCAAAGGCATTTCTTAGATGTCCAGTAGCCAACACAAAAAAAATGTGGCATAAAAATCAGCTACATTCCCTCAGGAGTAAATGAGGGAATCACAGGTTGCTCAAGGCAGAGTTACATTATAGCTGACAATTAGCAGTTATCACAGGAGCTATATGCAAAAATTCACTATCCCAGCTCAGCTGTGAACCTTCTACTTTACTCTAGGCAAGTTTTCTAATGTAGGTACCCTAACATTCGTGTTTACAAAATACCTGATGTTGAAAGCCGTGAAGAGGCCCTGAGGCTGCTAGCATCATCAGAACTTATGGCGCTCTGGCTGTCTATATTTAAGTAGCAAGTCTTCATCAGTATGGGTTAAGACTACATCGTTAAGGTACAGCTTGTTGGATTTAATATTTCCTTAGCACTCTACAAATATGAACTCATTATCTTCCTCTCACTCGAACTGAGTGGCTGGTTGTATGATCTGTCTTTCACAAGTCAAGAAACTAAGGTGGGAGACAGACCACACTAATTAAGCTACCGTACGAGACAATGTAAGGTGGCATCAGCATCTTTATAAGCTGCCCTTGGGTTTCTACATAATCAATGAAGCGTAGGGTGTGATTCATGTCATCCTAAAGAAGATACATGCATTTGGTTAAATGACTCACCCTGTGGTTCATTGACTGTTGATTTGTCTTCTGTTAACTGTAACAGGAACACAAGAAACTTGCTCAGACCTCTATGATCACATTGCCGGGTACCAAACTTAGGGAAGTTTTAGGAAGCTAGAAAATATGAACCTTGCTCTAAAAGCCACAAAGGAATGCATACTTTCAGATCCACATTAAGCCCACTAAAACCAGGCTGCTCTAACCCTTTTGTTAGAATGAAACTAGTATCAGTAAAACCTGCATAAATTTGCCTTCCTCTCTGGCATGACAAGATGTCACTTTTCTCACAAGTAGGCACAAATCACAGAAATAATCCATGACTGGTACCTCTCTGCTTTGAGTATGTGTGGGAGAGTGCAGTGAGTGCAGTGGCGAGACCATGGGGCAAATCCAGCAACCTGCTCCCCAGAGCTGCCAGATGGAAGCTGGCTGCATGAATGGTGGAGGGGCATAACGAGGATGGCATGCTTAATCATTTAGTACGGATCCCAGATTCCAGGGTGGCAAATGCTTCTCTTCATTGACTGCACAGAGAGTCGGTGTCTGACAGTCCACATCCTGCATTGATAAACCTCCAAGAGGCGGCTTAGGAGTCTTAAGTGTCTTAGGAGACTGAACAATGAAAGTGACTCCAACTATTTTTTGATCATATTGATAATTCGTCTGGTGTTTGGATTAAAATAAATGCGTAACATAACTGCAGCTTTAGAGACTGCAGCTTACAGACTAATAAACAGGTAGGCTGACTGCTCTTTGTTAGAAAGCAGTCGAGGAAGAAGCAGGAATAGAAACTGAGGAGAGACAGTTGTTCAGTTTCTTTTCATGGGATATATTTCCGCTTTACAAATGAAGGGTTTATATCTTAAAAATCTTTCCATTTCTTAGGTGCATTTCAGATGCATTTTGAGTGACCGTGTGCAGTGTCCTCATGCTTTCAAAGTGTCCTTGGGAGCATACGGTTAATTAAGAAACAAACTCAACAAGCGATCACACAAACAGAATACCAGTGGCTAGCACCTACCCCGTCTATCAGACACATGCTGGAGCATAAGCATGGGGGTACATTAGCAGTTATTGATGCCATCTGGTCTTTTTCCTATTCTGATTGTGTGACAGTTTCTGCATTTTAACGCAGCCACATTGGAGGGAATTGATAGTGAGAAATAACAGTTGTCCAAGCACAGGAAATTTAAACAGTTAATGATGCGGAAAATGCATGAGAGAAATGAGGTTGGAACTTTGGCATCCCAGCTCATAAACAAAAGGTAACAGCAACCACAACAGCAACAAACAACACATCTGTCGATTTAAGCACTGAATTTTTGCCACCTAGGAAAAGAAATTACCATCTAGAGATTGGAAAGAGTATAAAGCACCATGACCCAGAAGCACATTTAAGGGAAATTTTTCCAAGCTTTCAGCTCTTCCAAGATTTCTGCAGGAGCAGTGAAGATGCACAGAAGCTATTTGATGAGGGCTGAGTAGTCAGAAGCTGTACAGAGCAAGTACATTTGCAAAATGGGCTGTCCAGGGTGCACAAGGCAAAGACACTTTTACTGCGCGTTGACGAGGCCTGTTTGTAAGATGCAGTCGGTTGAACTCGTAAAAGCATGCACGTTTCTTGTGCCCAATATATTTTCTATCATGTGTGACTCTAAACATATTGTTAACACTAAACCTGGAGAAGAAATGTAGGATACAGCTCACCAGGCTGGCGGTTTGGTGCAGGCTCAGGAGCAGGTAAAGGCCTGAGCCATAGCTGAGCCAAGAACTCTAGTTTCAACCTGTTCTCTGAAAACTCACAAAGGAGCAGAGTGACATAGTGAGCATCAATGCATATGAGCTGGGAACACATGTGATTAACGCAGGAATAGCGGGTGATTTTTCCAAGGCTCATTTATCATGGAACAAAGAAAGTTGTGGGTACAAGGGCTCTCATGCATACCTTTTCCATTGTATGTAATTTGATTATGAGCCAACATCTTTATCCCATAAATATGACATCCTAAGTGAGTCTCCTTCGAGCTCTCCCTGCTAGGCAGCGTGGCTGCATGGTGGTGATCTCCCCTTGACACCTCTCAAGGTTGTCACCAATGGCAGATCTTTGTTAGCTACTGATGTCGCGTATAACCCTGTAGTATGATAACTTCGATTTTGCCTTGGTAACTTTGATGCTGAGTTGATGCTAATGAAACATTATATAAACTTGGCACAGATAATCCTTTAGACATAAACAGTTGATTAAGTCTGAGACTAAGTCTGCATCTAGCTGCACCTAAATTCCTCTCTGAGAAAGAGTTTAGGAAGCAAAAGGTCCATTCTCAACCTCGTGACTCAACGGCAGGGTCCTCCTTACCCTTTGCGTCTCCAGTCTCTCTGTGAATTGTTCTATCTCAAGATGTAACTTGATTTTTCTTTTTATGTTTTTCCATGCAGTAATTAAAAGGGTGAACCTTCCTTGCCATTGAACTTTGTTAAGTCGCACTTTTACAACATCATACTAAAACCACTTTTGCTAACACCTTTGACAGTGGTTCTTTAAGCAATCTAAATCACCCATTCATGACAAATTGACCTAGTCAGCAGGATCCTAAATCAGGATTCATGACAACAGCTGTATCTGCCTGGGGAATATTTTTTAAAGCTGAAAATAAGAAAGTTCTATGGTATTTCAAGATGATAATGTATTTTTTTTTCCCATTTAAAGAACAACACTAAACTGAAAAAGTTAAAAAATCTAAGTAGCTGATCAGCTATAGAAACCAACAGCGAGAGCCCTTCAGGACAGTCTCTAGCTGGTGGCTAAGTGCAAGAACCTGTGACACAAAAATCTGCACTTGTACTTAATATCTTACCCTCCAGGCTGTCTTACTCTTTCTTCTTACAGCTGCCTCATCCCTCATAAGTAGTGGAATATTAATTGAATTAGGGATTTGGTCTCATTTTCCTATATCTTAAGGCACTGTGAGACTCCAAGACACTGGCTAGCTGCTGTTTTTTACTCTAGTTTTGACTAGAATTTCCATCTTGGATCTGAAGAATCTCTTCTGGCCAAAGTTTCAACAAAACTTTTGTAGTCATATGAAAAGTTGCAGTGAATGGTTATTTTCCAATAAAAAATATTTTGCCAGAACATTTCAAACATGCCTGTGTAGCACCCTGCTTGGATGTGTAACACTTCTGCACTGATGTGGACAGGACAGAACTTGGGAACCCTGCAGCATCTCTGTCAGATTTCCTGAGTGATCTTGCATGACTCACTTAATCTTTTGTGCTTTGCTTTTATCCTCTCTCTCATCTAGAATTTCTGAGGCTCTTTCTCAGCTGTAAGGCAAACAGCAGAATCATTTTTGGAGGGTGGTGGGTGATGATATTTACTGTAGGTAAAGAATGTGAAAGAAAAGTTTTATTCTTTTTTAACTGCTCTGTAAACTTTATTTGCTCCAAAAGTTTTGATGCTTCCGTTGCTCTTCAGCTTATCACAAGTTAGCTGTGTCATGTCCAAAGAATTTATCTTTTCATTATTTTCTCATTCTTTCAACACATATTTCTTCCTAAATGATACAGCAGCAGAAGGAAAAAAATAAACACCTGCTGTTCCTGTCTATGTTCTGCAGCTAGAGAAAATGAGTCATTAGTTCAGTGGCAGTTTCCAGCCCACTTACAAAATCTGTGAACACTAACCTTGCATTTGCCACCCTATTGTGTTTTAGGAAAATGTCCAGCCACAGAGAGGCCTCTAGTAAAGTAACACAAGTAAGTTTCATTAAAGGGAGCAACTCAGACTAGTTTCTGCTGTAAGTAAAGGTGGGAGTGTTTACAGATAATGTTATCACTTTTTTTTTTTCTAGAACCCTAAAAGTGTTTCAGTGCAGACCCCTGTGTAGGGAATTTGATCCAAATGACCTTAACCTTGCTTTTCTCAGTTATTTTATGTGGAGTCTGTGAAAGCATGTAATGGGCTATTGTCTCTCCAGTCCCCTTATCCCAAGAGTTTGGGGACCACACAATTATAATCACTGGTGCCAAAGAGGATTACTAAGGAAGGGAGCCTTTTGCTTGTGAACACAAAAGTCTGCAGACACAGGGTTTCCTGCATACTTACCACCTCCTTGCTGGTGAAGCTGGAAAGGTTCCGAGTGTAGCCACGTAACCTTGGGATCCCCCAAGCCCAATGATATCACACCTGCGTAGGGGTTATCAGAAAGATCAGGGTAATTAAATGCTTAATACCAGCCTCTTTATGAGCAAAAGAACTCTGGGATGAATATCCTGAAGCTTTCTACATCCCCTATGGCTAAAGTGTCATTCTTTGTAGGTGAGGTATTAGTGTCTTTGGTCTTGCTCACAGTTCATGAAGTCATTGAATGTTTTGGGTTGAAAGGGACATTAAAGACCATCTAGTTCCAACCTCCTTGCCCAGAGCAGGGACACCTTCCACTAAACCAGGTCACACAAAGCCCCATCCAGCCTGGCCTTGAACACTTCCAGGGATGGGGCGTCTACGGCTTCTCTGGGCAACTCTTCCATTACCTCACCACTCTGTATTAGATTTCTCTCTTTCAGCATCTTTTCCTGTTTTTCTGGTTTGTTTTTTTTTTTTTTTTTTTTTTTTTTTTTTTTTGTAAAGTAAGACCAAACATTATCTGGACATAGATCCTGACCTAACTCTGGAAGCAGATACTGAGCGCTACAGCCAATGTTATACCTGACCGTGTGCTAAAGAGCTGGAGCAAAGCCCACTAAAGCCAACGAAACCTTGCAGGAGTTTGCTTCAAGCCTTGAGTATAAAGTGACCCAGGGAGACAGGCAAAGCTGGGAAACTGCATTTATTCAAGGCACAAAATGGAGGAGGAGAAGCAAACACACTAATTTCCACTTAATCATTTCACAGTATGTCATTATTACATTGCAAAATACAATGCAGCAACGTGTCACTACCAAAGCAATAAACTGTCACTGTCTTCCCTGAATTTTAAGGAGGGTACAGCACAGCTGTTTGCCAAGGAGAAAAGCTGTAATTAGTGCTGAGCGACTGTTTCTGTAGCTGAGTGGATGAGGCAGACCCTAGCACTTGCTCACTACAGTCAGTAAATGTCTGCATCATTCATAAACTGCAGATTTGTTCACACTTAACGTTCTTTTTGTATCACTCCACTGAGAGTTTGACTGTAACAGCAAAAGTACTTTGCAGTTTTCAGAGATGTCTCCCCCCAGTGCTTCAGAGACCTCCACAGACACAAATTAATTCAGCTTGATAGAGCTCCTGGTTTAAGATCTTATTCCACTAGTTAAATGGAGGGGAAAATGCTGACTGTTAAATAAAAAAAAAATGAACAGGTTTGGGACCCTGGAGACTCAGGGACATAGGACAATATGATGCTTCAAATAGTAAAAATTGCAGGAGCCATCTGTAACGCAAAACACAGATTGAGTTCTCTGTCTGCCCATGCCTATGTCTGCTGGGAATCACTCAGCTGCTCCTTACACAGATGGGATTCTTGCTTACATTAAAATCAAGCAGGAAAGTTACTATAAGGATCCTTTTTCAACTACTTCATTTGTTTCTCAGTTGTCTCTGTTCATTTATATTAGTATCAGCACTATAGAGCCCATTCAGCTATGGGATGATTAGAGGAATTTGATCCTTTTCCTTTTATTTGGCCAAATGGTTTAATCCATTTTCAGAAATTTCACTGGAGTCCTTTTTCCCACTGAGTGAAATGACATGGATAAACAGCCACTGGCTTTTTTTGGAAGAATGGTCTGGAAAAATTCATTAAGGATTTCTGGATCTGTCCTACAGCCGTACAGTTTTCAGCTAAGGTTGAGATGTGATACATTACCATTGATCATCAGCTGAGATGTGGCTTCCTAGCTGGGTGTGCATATATTCTAGAGCAGCAGGTCAGAATTTTGTTTTAAATCACCACTGTAAGGGATTGAGGCAAAGCCATAGCATAGAATCCTAGAATAGCCCAGGTTGGAAGAGACCTCGAAAGATCATCTGGTCCCACCTTTCATGGAAAAGGGAACCTAGATGAGATTATCTATCATTATCTGATTATCTAGCATAGATAATCTAGATTATCTGTATAGTCACATCTTAAAAACCTCCAGCAATGTGGACTCTGCCACATCCCTGAGGAGGTTGTTCCAGTGATTGATAGTTCTCACTGTAAAATGTTTTCTTCGTATCTGGAGATGAAACCTCTCTCAGTGCAACTTGTACCCACTGCCCCTTGTCCTCTCCTTGTGGCTCCTTGTTAAGAGAGAGCTTCCACCCTCTTTGTAGTTGCCCTTTAGCTACTGGAATACTGTGATGAGGTCGTCTGTGAGCCATCTCTTCTCCAGGATGAAAAGACCTAACTCCTTCAGTCTTTCCTCATAAAGCAGGTTCTCCAGCCCTTTGATCATCTTCATTGCCTGCCTTTGGACCCTCTCCAGTCTGTGCATGTCCTTTTTGAATTGGGAGGACAAGAATTGAATACAGTACTCCAGGCCTGAGAAGCACTGAGTGGGATGGTCACACCTCTCTCTCTGCTAGCAATACACCTGTGGATGCAGCCCAGGATGCAATTTGCCTTCGTTGCTGCAGGGGTGCACTGCTGACTCATGGTCAGATTGTCCACCAGGACAAGGCTGCTCCCCATCCACACAGAGCCTCACTGATACTGGAGTCTTAAGTTATGTCATCCCAGGTGCAGGAGTCTGCACTTGTCTTTGTTAAACTTCATACAGTTTTTGCTAGCCCTCTCTTTCAGCCTGCCCAGCTCTCTCTGTAAGATGTCTCTCCCTTCTGATGTGTCCACCTCACCACCCAGTTTCATGTCATCAGCAAACTTGGTGAGGGTTCTTTCAATCCTGTCACCCCCATCATTTGTGGAGATGTTGAACAGCATGGGGCACAGTATTGATCCCTGGGGGACCCCAATTTTGACAGGCTGCCAGCCTGAGTGAAAACCATTGATTACCACCCTCTGAGTGCAGCCTGTTAGGCAGTTTCCTACCCATCTCACAGACCACCCATCCAGTCTGTATCTTACCAGTTTGTCTAAGCGGTGGCTGTGGAAGATAGTGTCAAACACTTTGCTGAAGTCCAGGTAAACAATAGCCACTCTCTCCTCATGTCAACAGAAAAGAGAATTTTGTTGTGGAAGGTGATCAGGTTAGTCCAGCATGATTTGCCTTTGGTAAGTCTGTGATGGCTAATCATGCTGTACTGCAACGCACTAGAAGCATGAAGGCAGCCATGGTGGAGTTAAACTCACATTGCTTTAAGTGTTGTTGAAGTCAGAACAGAATTGTTCTTATTATTAAAGATTTTTCCTTCATGTGATCTCATGTGGACATCCTTCCTTAGGTAGATGGCCATAAAAAGTATATTTTCACCTTTCCAGGGATAACTGAACTGGCAGATCAGTAAGTAGAATATGGCATGGGAATGGTATTGTCCTATTAGATAAGAATTGTAAGAATATGTTTTCTTCAATAATTTATTGGATTAAATTTTTAAGCAAAAATTCAAAGTGTAATTTAGAAAATAATAAAATAACATCCTTTGGTTTAGAGTGCTAAAGGCTATGAAATTTAGAGGGCAGAGTAATCTCTTATTATTCAGACAGTGTAAGGGAAACACATTGTATTCTTAAATCTACTCATGTCTGTCACTTTTTAATAAGGATGAATAAAAGGTGATACATTTATTCATAGCTCAAATAAACGCAGACAACTGGACAAATCCAGGCAGAGAATGACTTGTGATTATCTCAATATGACTAGTCAAAAAACAGGAACACAGATTAATTATCTTTCCCTTGGATACTGAAAAGAAATATGGAAATCCTAGTGCTTCCACCAAACTTTTGAATCTTCTTTTTTTCTACACCTAGATGTCAATTATTTTTCTGAGCTCCCAAAGCAAGTCAACACAATAGCTGAACTAGAGCACAACTTCCAGAATCCTGGTCTAATTGCTCAGCTATGTGTGCAAAGAGTCTCTGAATAAGTTATTGTTATTCCTGTTAGTGGACCTGGGATATTTTTTAATTCCATAATAATATAAACAACCTTTTCCCAGAACACCGCTAGTCATTGGGCTTTTCCTTATCAAAATATGTTAATTCATATTATTTTTAAAATTTGCGGATCATTTCCAAGAAGTACAAGAGCAATGGTGACCTTAAGAGAATATCAACAAATGTTTCTCAAGCGTTGTAGTGGTATCTTGGCCTCTCTAGAACAGACTGTAACACAAACTGTTCAGATCAGGACTTCTTCCCTTAGAGGATACTATGGTTTAAACACTAACCACCAGTCAAGTGAGACAGAAGGGTATTTAGTCAACAAAAAGTTGTCTTGTATGCTTATTTCACTATGCAACAAGGACAGAATAAATAAGTGAAAGCTGTAAAGCCAAGATGTTAAGCAGTCAAGAAATACACGGAATACATAACGAGGAGAATTAAGTCCTAACCTGAATGCTGTTGCCAATGACTCGGTCAAGCAGTGAAGGTGCTGTGCTTTATCGGAGATGTTTGTTGATGTTTTCTTATGCTGTATTGTGCATGAAGCAAAATCAATATTGTTTTTGTGTTTGCTCAATTGGAACAATAACCATTAAAAGAAATGTATTCTTCAGAGAGTTTAAAGTGGGAATGCCCACATCAGTTAGATCCCTCTCACCAAGCCTTTCACTCCCAAAATTCAGTATTGATCTCCATGTGAAGGCTAGTGCTGTACTCAACCAAAAGAAACACAGGAAACTTGAACAGCTGAAAAGTAATAATATATAGCTAAAGCTACTGTTCCTCTAGCAGTGCCTCCGTGCAAAACTGATGTCTCTCATTCCGCTCATCTCAGCAACAAACATCCAGGCCTTTCTCCCTGACTAATGAATTTTTCTTGGGCTCTTAGGCAATACAGATTCATGTTTAATGAATTAAAAAAGCACAGAACCATGTTTTTAGTGGTATGGGGCTAGCTCATCCCAAAGGAACCTTCAGAAATATTGTGTGTTAGAAGACATGATTCACCACCAAGCAGATTTCATACTTCTCTGGGGTTTCTCAGGGTCCCCAGTGGTTTGATTTGCAAGAGGGAGCAAAGAAACAGATAAAGTAATAAATTTCTTTCCTCTCCATCTTACAGGGTGTACTGTGTCCCTGCATACGTTTGCACTGAGTTGTTCTTATATTCTCAAATATACAGGACGACTACCTCTTTTACTTGGATTTTCCCGGAAATGTGTACAGGAAATCTACTCCCCTTTTATTCAGGAACCATGTAAGGGCACCTGCAACAAGTTTAAGGGCTTCAGCTGAACAGTTACAAAATAGTTAAAGGAAAATGAGTCAGTGCTGCCATAAATGCATTGTAAAATATAGTTCTGCTTTTTAATTTAGCTAACGACTTGTTTATTTTTTCCCCACCAGACATATATCCTATTGCATATACTTACAAACCCCTTCTCTTAACTACTATAGGTTTTCTGACAGGTTTATCTGGGGTTGAATTTTACTGCTGGAGAACATTTACCATAGAAAGATAAAGCTACCTTATGCTGGCACAAGTAGCCCCTCCTGGACTCTTCCATCTGCTCAGGTTTTGGGGAACAGATGCCAGGATGAATTTCAGACCTGGGAAGTGCAGCTGAGTGAAAATGGCTTGTGGCAGTAGCAGCTTCCAAATTCAGAAGAAACTTCTTTAAAGAAAAAAGGAGGAAAAAAATAACCCTTAAACCCGGATTCAGTGAAGTGCACTGGAAACAGAATGATGGGCAGATAATTAATCCGTAAAAAACGTCTTGCAAAGGCAGCGGAAGAAGACATGAGCAGACAGGGGGAATGACATCTTTCCTGATAATGACTTGTGGTTACTTTGGAGAAATTAATATATTGAAAGGAAACATTTTAAAAAGGAAAAAAAAAAACAACTTCAAAGCAGAACTGAATTTTAAAAATTAAGCTTTTCTTTTTAGTTACAAAATCATTGCAAGGTTAGGATACTGAGAGCCAATTAAGGACTTGAAATATTTTGATAACAGTCCTCACAGGCTTAAAATAGCAGGTTTTTTCTCCTAATAAGCCATCTCTGTGTATCGCATGTGAGATCTTCAAGCAATGAAGCTTCCAGGCTGGAAATACTTTAAAACTAACCACTTTTTTTTTTAAATAGCATCCTGCTCTTCCGCCAAATTTTTAAGCAGATTCCTTTAAGGGTAATAAATAATCTATTTTTAGCCTGTACTATGTGTCCCAGAGGATCTTGCCTCACAACTTGTAGCAGTAGGGTTTGTCTGAAAACTCACGGAAGTCAATGGATTATTTCCTTACACTTCAAATCAAGTTCTGTGGCATTTGGTGTTTTTTTTTTATCCCCAAGTCTTGAAATAATAATGAAATTATGCAGTAATATTATAATGACAGCTTCTCTGGATTGAAATTTATAATCAGCAAATGTAATTAGGCACCTTTCTAAGTCAGTTGTTATTTACTTAACATAGCATAATTACTCAATTACATTAAAATAGGAGCTTTTTTTTTTAATAAAGTGATTGAAATATTTTTAATTCTTTTTACTTTCATTAATGAGTTCATGGGTGATTTTTTTTTCCTTAAGCATTTCTACCAGTCAGCAATAATAGCATATTAAATGTGTTAAATGGGAAGTATGGGAAATGTAGATTATAATAAAGAAAACATCAATCATTTCAGCACTTAAGATTGAAGCATTAAAAAGTCACGCGTCCTTGATTCTCTGGTTATAACAAATATTTGACTGTCATCATGGAATAGATTAATTCTTCAGTGTTAAGAGAACTTCCACGTGTGGCATCATGGACCATTGACTATCTAATGTGAATGTCAGAGTGTTTTATTGCTTGAATATTGTGGACTTGATCCATAGCTCATCGAAACTCATTGAAAGACTTTTATTGACTTCTGTGAGCTTTGAGTTGAACTCAATATTTGCACAATTTTTTTTTTTTTAACTCTTCTTGATGAGGCTTTAGGTCAGTAGTAGCCAGTAAAATGTTAATCTGTTGGAAAGTACAGCTTTCCCCATGGACAGAAGTGATATTGCTGTCACTGTATTGAAGAGGGAAAAACACAGCAAGGAAAAGGACAGAGCAGTTGTAGGACATCTGTAGGCTCCAAGATACTGAAGCCAGACCTCTGCTCTGCCTCAGTCTTACTGTGTAACATTAAGTAAATAATCTATATCATATAAAAAGATCACTTACTACTTATTTTAAACTTCTACTGCATGAAACTAAGGCAGGAAAACCTTTTCAAACCTGTTTAGGTGTCAGTTTGCCAAAAATGTCCAAGCTACCCCCATCTGGAGCTAGTAGCTAAATTCTCTATTTTCAACAACAGAAAATAAACATTCTCTAAATCTTAATCTCTAGATAAAGTGCTATCTCATTATCTTTTGAATGGGTACAGTGAAATGAATTACACACTAACTCTGTGAGGGGAGTATTTGGGAGCCTCTCATTACCCTCTCATTCATGGAGATACAGTGAGTATAGTCGGCAGAGTCAAGAATGTGATTTCTTTGACCACCTCAATGTACCTGCTTTAAGATGAAAGGTCCACCCTGTAATGACTTTGAATGGGAATTTAAATTGATTTGGTCATGTGTAAGTGCCTGCACTGGAAATGTACATATTTAACCAGAAGAATTTCTAAGATATCCTAATGTTACATTACAACAGGTATTTAGAAAGAGTTCTTTGCTGTTCTTATCTGGATCTGTGTTTCAGAACCAGAAACTAGGTATCGCAATGCCTCAGATCCTCAAGAGTGCCATCTTTTGGTACCCATAACTCCCACAGACTGCACTTCATTCATTTAGGAGCAGGTAGTGGTTGTACTCTACATGTTTTGCTTGCCTTCATAATGCTCAGCAGAAAGGCATTGAAAACGAGGATTGAACATATTAAGCACTACAGCTCAGATATGATGAACAGAAAGCATTTCCATGTAGGTCATCATGTAGGGTCCATGCTTGTAATGTGTGAAAAGCAACAGGAAGGTGACCTGGAGCTCAGGTCTCCACTCTGTAGTTCTGTAGTGGCACTCAGCTGTGAAACACAAATGAACATTCCCTAGTTTGACCCGTAGAAATTTAATGTAACTTCATCCACAGGCATACATCCACGCTGGTCAAGTTGAGAAGGTCAACTAGTCTCAGTTTTCTGTTTGCATAAAGGCAAATTTCAGAAGCATATGACTGATGATGGCTAAGCGGAGAAAGTTCACCTCAGTATTATTGCAGTGCACAGTGCTAACCTCAGATCATTTATTAGTGTTGTCTTCTCAAGGAGTCCTTAGGAAGAGAACCAGGAAGATTTCAAGTTAAGTCTTAGGGTCAGTGTTAATCTAGGACAGAGGAGTGTTTTCTGAAATGCTTTAATTTACTATTCAGTACAATAGAATTAATTAATAAGCTTCTCTTGAGTTCAAAGAGCACAGAATCAGACCTCTTGTGAGTTGGCGAACCTCAGTGGTGACACATCGCTGGATTTTTTATTGACCACTCAGGAGAGTTTTGCTCATGACATTCAGCATGTCAGGAGACAGTATACCAGCTCATGTATGCTGGTGTCTGAGACACAAGACTGAGGCTAGAAGATGTTAACTCTGCTACTGGACCATGATGTTGGCCACGAAGCTTGAAGTCACTGACCCTGTAGTCCATAGGGTATTTAGACAACAACTCCTCAGTCAGGGGCCTTGTCCCTTGGTTATAGGGAAGCATGAACATTAACAGATAAAATTCAGTGTTGTAAGATAGTAATTGGTGAAAGTTGATTTTTTAAACTGACTTCTGTACCCAGGTTATGTTTGGTAGGTAGTTCACATATGCAAAATAATGTAAGTACTGTCAAAATTATGTACACCATACTTTAGAGGAAATAACACAGCAAACAGGTCAGGTCTGTAAGAGCTTTAAAGAGAATACCACAGTTATTAGATTTTGTATAGAAAATTGTTTCTGAATATTAAGTAATAAAGGAGAATGTTTTGGCATATGGCATGCATTTAGGTCATCTTCTCTTCTTCATTTGCCCCTTCCAGTAGTCAGCAGCCACAGAGTTGTCCATTGTAGTCTTACTCTTAAAATGTCATCCATCATCATCTCTGGACCTGCAAAGAGAAGATTTCTCCTCAGCAGCCTAGCTGAACTACAGCAGGGCAGCAGCCTTCTTTAACTCATTGACAATATCATCACACTGAGCTCTGTCAAGGTTTATTTATTGCTGATTATTATTCTGTCTTCCCTTCTACTTTCACCTCACATGCCGTTCACTCCTGGTTGCCATGGAGATGCTACACAGTATTAGTCTAACTTTAGATTAGCCTTGTAACCTTGCATACTTTAAAATTCTTTATGTTTCTTAGCAACTCGGCTGAATATCTAGGTATTTCAGCTATTCTCCCAGACACTGGAAGAATGAGTTTACCATTCCTGAGCATAAGCAATACCTGTTAGCTTGTGACAAGGGAGAGGATGAAGTCTTGCCTACGTGTGGATAATCCGTACCCTTTCTCATAGATCTGTTGATGTTCACTGAGTCACCTGAGCATGAAGGGAGTTCGTACATAAATAAGACTTCCAGGCTGACGTCCTGCAAGGATTTGCATTGCAACAGGCTTTCTTTGCAGCAGGAACAAAAGTAGAAGCTGAGGAAAAGACAAATAAATAAAATGTTAAGAATGTTGCAAGGAAAAGCTTGAAAAAATGGAGCTTTGACAAAAAGATAGCATGGATATCCATTCCTATACCAAAGTAGCATTGTAGGACATAATCTACCTGGACTTGTGCAAGGCATTTGACACTGTCCCGCACGACATCCTTCTCTCTAAACTAGAGAGGCACGGGTTCGATGGATGGACCACTCGGTGGATAAGGAGTTGGCTGGATGGCCGCACTCAGAGAGTGGTGGTCAACGGCTCAATGTCCAAGTGGAGACCGGTCACCAGT
>WHYT01017274.1:135413-152991 GCA_009806455.1 Tetrax tetrax | reverse complement strand
TTTGTAATGAACAGAACTATGTCAGGAAAATCTGAGTAAGTACCCCAAATAAGATATACCTACACCAGCGATCCTGGAGACTGACATTCACCATCTATTTTCTTACTACTCATTTATAGAGACAGCAATGAGGCTATGTTCATTTACTTAGGCCTCTTTAGGGCCACGTGAAACCTCAGATATTTACAAAAATACTTGACGCTGGACATTCTAAATGGAAACCATAACAAGGAAACTTTACATATTTAAACTTTTTAGGTTGTGTAGGCCTTCTTAAGGCTGACTCAATACAGCATAAGCAGCTCTGGGAAATATCAGAGTTTCTAAAACAATTCAGACAAAGTATCCTACAGAGAACCAAGCAAGAATAAGCTTTGCGCATTCACATCTAGTGCACGCCCTACCTGTCATGTCTCATTTAGTTTCCTATTAGTCCTGTACTTTTCCTCTCCTCTTTAACCTGTGCTCTGTTTTGTAATGTGAAAAAAAAGGCAACAAAATGCTGACAAAGCAACTGCCCTGTTTGGCACTCCCGACTGCTGTCTGATAGAGGCTACCATGCTGGAGGATGCCTCAGGGAACAGAAGCAGGTAGCAGTTCTGCTGCTCTCCTCCTCCTTGTTTGAGAAATAGTTGGGACAATTTCTTTGGTACCACTTCTACAGTGAAACCACTGTGAGCTCACCTGGATTTTATCTACGTTGCAAGAGTGGAATCAGGCCAATTTTAGCTGCTCCTCATAGAGTCTCATATAGCATTAGGTGGGAAGAAACTCTAATTAAACAGAGATTGAAAAACACAATCCTAAATTTCAGGCCACACTTCTCACCCTTTTGGGGTAATTAATTTTGTATAACCCCAAAATCTGTCCCTCCTCTTTGGACTACAGCAAGATGCTAATGTCTACCTACCCCTTCGCCTCTACCAAAAAGTCAGCTCTGAGTATTCTGGCAATCAGCTAATTGTAAATGTCATCAGGAATGGTGAAATTCAGAGCCACATTTTCTTGGACTGGAAGAAAATCCAGAAAAAGCAAGTTATGACCAGAACAGTTGTCCAGAACTCAAATGAGTTGCACCACATATGGGATTGCACTGTATTTTTGGGAGGAAGAAGTGTCCTTTTATCAGAATCAGAGTTTGCTAAAGAACACCGCTAAACTGTTTTAGTATCTCAGTTATTAAACTACATGACCTGGGAAAGAAAGTGCAAATCAAGGGGATTCCAAGAAATGGGCTGAATTTATTAACAGTTTAGGATGACATTAGCTTTCAGTTCACTGTACCTAATGTGATGAGAGTTAGCTCATTTCTAAAATTATCACTACTCTTTACACTCTCACTGAAATACCCCTAATGAAACCAGTGGGAGTTTTGGTTGAAAGTTTAGATTAATGAAAGGAAGACGATGAAGTTTGAAAAAATGTAGAAGAGCTGAAAACTGATGATTAAATATCTAAACTTCCTATACCTTATTCTTACTGAGCTCTAAATTTCTCTAAGATTAGTAAAGAACACAGCTTTGGTTGTCATATTACACATAGCATGTAAAAAAAATCTTAGCTTTGTTCAATTAATACGAGTCAAGCAAAATTCTTATTCTTAAAAGATATATTCCAGAGAGGTATGCAACTGTAGTAATAAAAAATTCACCTAAAATCCAATTTAATATCATTGACATAGATGAGCTTGCTAATGCAGCCTCCTCTTGTAAACAAGATTCAATTTACTGTTTTAGTTGAGTAATTGCACCGCATTCATATTTACTGAAAGTTACTGAAATTCTTCTGAGCTGTATGGCATTGTAATTGCTGATACCAAATCTGAATATTGAGCAATAAATCCATACAGAAAGATAGATAGAAGACCAAAATTATTTTTCCTTTCATTTCACTTATTTCCATAGAGTGAAGCTCAGGACAAATTTACCTTCAAGATATATTGCTGGAATACAGACAAAAAAAAAGACAAAGTGAAGGGTATATTAATTTAGAAGGAATTGTGCTTATGTAGTTAACTGAGAATCCGATACGTGTGAGAGAATTATAACTATACCTCAGAATAGCAAAATTTCATTTGTTTTTCTTATAAATCAAAGCTCAGAGGAATGACTATCAATAGGTGGACTCAAGTGCAATACAGTTCAGTCAAGCTTGAAACAAATTTGAATGCTACTGCTCAAGTCTTTGAGCTGATCTAAACCCTTTTGCAACTGAGAGCGCTGTTAGTATAATCCCAGCTGATTTAAGTTAAATTCTGTTCAGTGGTAGTCTTTGCATCTAAAAGGCTGAGAATATCCATGTATTCAGACAGTTTTTTTTGATCTTCAAAACATTAGACAAAGCAGAGAAGGTAGAACCAAGCCAAGCCAGAATTTAACATCTGGGCTGTTTAATATTCAGTACTGAACCTCCATCAGCTCTAATGCTACAGGGAAGATGACATTAGAACTGATGAAAATAAAATTAAAAAAAAAAAGAGCAAGCCCTTGGAAATTGCTACAAATAGGTGTGCTGCATCATGAGAAGTGAATCAGGTCCCACTTGTTCTGCAGCTGTGTGGGGCCAAGTTTTACAGTGCAAATGAGCATCATCTGGGCTGTGGTCCATTTTAGAATGTTATTTCCAAATGGACTAGGCCAAGATAGACAGACATCATTTCAGAAAACAGCTTTCCATGGTGATACATCCTCTTTATTATAAGTGAAGTAAATGAAAGTACTGCTCTCTGAACCATATTCCTACTCTCAGGAACACAACCAGCTATTTATCTTCCTGATACACCACCTCCTTCTGACTGCTGTTCCTTTTATATAGAGAGTCTGCTTGGTAAACAAAAGATTTATTTACTTCTCAGGAAAGGATCAGCACTTCTCCCAGGCACAAATTCCACCTACTGTCAGATCCATTATATTAGCTAATAGTTAAAGACAGATGGGGATGATTTTCTTCAGGAAACCCTGTCTCCCACCTGTTTCCTGTCTGTCTCACTACAGAAGAAAAGAATAGTTTATTAATGTCCAGGAGAATTAGCAACTTGTTTGAGATCTTTCTTGAAGGTTGATAATTCCTAGAAGGGATTTGTCTTGTAAGATTTTTAGCTTGGAATGTATTTCAGGTGTTGATCCAAGTCCTACATTCATGATTCTTGGGAGTATCTGTACATAGAAGTCCTTGGCTATTCATGTCAGGTACTACTGAAGAGGTGTAGCAGCTTGGATTTCTTTACAAACTGAAAATACACCCAAGAAGTTGGGTAAAGGCTGTGGCCCCTTGCTGCCTGGGGCTCCATAGAGCCTGAAGTTCTCTGCTGGCAGCTCTTAAGCCTGAGGTCAAGCAAGCTGTCTTTATGCCAGACTCACAACTACCATAGCATAGATGTGCTCAGGTGCTGCTGCCTGACTCCCAGAAATGCTAGTGGTGAACTGAAGCTCAAGTGATCCTGGATGATGTGCTGGAACAGCAGCGGGATGCAGCACTCCAAATATAGACAGGCACTGGTTTCATCCATTCATTTTCTCTGGCTGTAAATCTTCTCTCTTCATGAGAGTTCCTGTTATTTTCTAGTGTGAATGCCCTTGCTTGATCTAGTTTACCTTGAGTGGTGTCACCAGAGGCAATGTCTTCTCACTGCATTAGAAAATGATAAAGAGATGCCAGCACTACCTTTAGGCCAGGAAGCTGTATAAACTAATCAGCCTGTCTCTGTGTCTGAAATAATTAGTTCTGATGCAGGGCAGGACCTGCTGCTTTGTCTGTATCACCACGCTGCACTGACCTGCTCTTAGATCTGAGCCAGCGTTTCCTGTACTGCTTTTATTTACTTTAGCCTTCTAGAATAATACCTTTTATTAGCAGCCACCGTGATGACAGACCCAATACCTGACTTTAACTTGAGCTGTAACTCAAGTTAAGTTCAAGGCTGTTGAACTGCATCTGCCTCTCTGCAGTTGCAGTAATTTAGAGCAAGGATTCACATTGGATTTGGTCTTGAGAACGTTAAGCAACCTTGAGTGAGGGGTGAGGGAATCTAGCATTTCATCAGGAAGCATCTTAGTCAGAGGCACGTAGGCATGCATGTACACAAACGTGCCGCGCTCATATGAACTCAGAGGAGACTCCTTTCTGACAGAGTGGCCGTACTCCACTGCTGTCACCTTCTGAAGTTCCTATTAAAATTCTACATTAATTAGCCTCATCAAACTTACAGTACATTTCTCATTAGGATGCCATTTTATTTGTCTCATGTTTTGGATGCCACATCCACTGCACTCCTCACTGCACTCTGTAAACACTTTCTCTGTTCTTACAGACAAGTCAGGATCCCTTAATTGGATACAGTTTTCAGCCATTCATTGAGATTTCCTTGAAATCCTTCCTTTTAGCTTAGTGTCAAATTCCATGTATGTCTTCAGCAAATATTAATGCTGAAAAAGTAATGTCAAGCTTCTCAGCTTTTGTAAACATCCTCATGTTTTATACACTTTAGTCCATTAAATTGTTGCTCTTTATCTTCACGTTACAACGCTTGACTTCTATTTTATTCTTAATATCGATAGATCCAAGCTATATTTTCCCTCTGTTTTGGTGATGCTGATTTAAAATATGCCACTTCACATTTAATTGCTGGTTTCTACACATGGTCATGAAGATGTTAGGAGAAAATGCCTGATCTGTAACACCAGCCTGTGTTCTGGGGCTGATGTTTTGGGTAGAATTTTTGCCAGCTGATGGGTCCTACAGAACTTGTTCTGTTATACAAGGTAGATTGTTTTTGAATTGTAGCTGATCTTTGGAGTCTGATCCAGTATGGCCTTGAAACTCTATTTCAAAGCTTTATGGTACAAACAGAGAAGTAATTTTTCAGTGAGACATGCTGAGGCTGCCAGTGGAAGACAGTATCTTTTTCTTGTGATGGGTTCCTCAGAAATAGACACAAAGCTTCATAATCACCTGTGAATTTAAACATGTGATCTGCCCCTTGCAGACATTGTGGTTTTTCAGTATTAAGAGTAGCTAACCCCAGACAGCAATGGAAGTTCTTGGTCATTTTTTTTTGTATTGTGGAATTGACGCAGGCCCAATATTGGCCCTGTTAGAAGAAAAAAAAAAAAGATGGGAAGAATTTCCTCAGTGTTTATATGAGTCTTGGCTGACAGTGTTCCTCGGTACTGTGTTTGGTTTGTGGAGTGGAGTTGTCTTCCTAGGATAACACGGGTAATGACTTGTTCTGAGATAGACCTGCAGAGCCTGAGTCTTTCCTAGCTTCTGTTTCTATGAGCTAAGACCTCAGGTTTAGTATTTATGCACTGAATTATATGGCACAGTTCCAAATCTCATAGCCTGCAGCAGAAAAACAACTCAAATTGCAGATTTCACTTCAGTGCACTTGTGTACTTTCTATTCTTGAACAGCTCTTGATACATCAAGAAGCGTGTACTCTTGTAATTCACATTATCAGGGGTACAACTGAGGAAACAAGGCAGACACACATGGTACCGGCAGAACAGAGCCGCAGTTCAGTTCTGCACCTTGCACAGAGTTCTGCCCAGAATTTCTGAGTAACTTTGTGCCAGTCCTTGCAGCCAACAGATTGTTCAGACATTGGATGTTGGGAAGTTTGGTCCATCCCCCCATCCTTTCCATAGTATCCCTTAATCTGTGTTGAGGGAAGCACCCCAGGAGCCCCTGACTGAGGAAACAAGGCAGACACACATGGTACTGGCAGAACAGAGCTTTATTTCCCTTCTCCACTGCAGGGATAAGATGCCGCATGGCTCAACAGAGACTCCTCTAACAACCACAACCACATCACTTGGTGTACCTTATATTCTGTTTTTTCTCCCTTTTCCTCTCCCAAATGAATAGCCCACCCCTCTGTTACTGTTTTCCTATGGGCCCTGGCTTTGCTGATTTAATGCTCTTATACAATAGTCTTGGCCTTCACAAGTGATTGCTGGAAAGCCAGTGCGCTCATTTTAGTAGCTTTTGATATTTTTCACTTACTGGAGTTCCTAATACTCATTTAATGCATTTTATCTCCTAGGTTCTCCATTCTTGTTTTATTAGTTAACTCCAGTTTGGCACTGGCCACCTGCTTTTCCCCTTCCATTGCTTGCAGCGGTGTACAATTTCTCACACTTTTACCTTGCAGGCTTAATCTCAGACTGGGTCCGGCCACTTGCATGCATGCTTTAACTTTATTTTTATATGTATTGCAGTTTCTTTCTTTAGAAATAATTAGGGAGAAAATAAGTAAGGCAGAGGGAAATGGTGCTATGTTTAACTGAGAAATATACTGGCTTTTAAAGAACTCTTAATAGCACAAATTCACAAATTAGATTTAATTGCCAGAATGAATCAGAAATTTCTGCTTCTGGTTTCCTTAAGAAGGCTTTTTTTTCTCATGTGGGAACCATTGCAACTTGTTGAACTTTGCAGCTCCTGTGACAACACAGATGTTTCCTCTTCCTTCTGACAGCAGACAGATACCTTGCACTGAGCAGCTCCCATTGAGACCATTGATACTGGCTGCCATGAGGCTTCTTGCTCTGGCTTCAGTTTGGTTTGCTACCGCTGAGGCTTCACCCACTTTGATGCTAAGGTGCCGGGGTAGGAAGTTGTAAATCCAGCCCGGCTTATTTATATGTGCCATATTGTCTTCTGTTGAGTGTTGATGATTTAGGATGCTTATTGGTCGTGTTTGCATTGATCTCTGTTACCAAGCCCTTTTGGGATGACTTTCAAGAAGGCATTGCAAAGACTGATAGGGATCTTGGAGTCGGCCAGGACATGACCCACAAAAGGCAACAAAGACAAAAAGACTGATCTCTTTGAGCCCTGGTTGAGGTGGCCAGTTTGAAGCAGTGCACAGAAGGTCTAGAGCTGTATTCATGTTCTTTGTAGTTAATCTGTGTCTACAGAGGATACCCTATAGCAACGTTTGCACTTACTGCTGAATGTGCCTAGGAACATTCCTAGGCACTCCAGCCAACTGGCATGTGTTTTAATAAACTCTCTTAGCCTCCAAAGCAGAGTCACTCCATACACAGGGCATATTGGGAATAGTCCCTGGACTATTCTAACTCGGAGACAGTGCCCTGGAGCTTTTGAGAGACTGCTAATAGGCACAGCCTGAAATTGCATCAGGAGCTGTTCAAACAGTTTCGTAGTACAGTCTGCCACATTTCCATGACCAAGAACATTCCCCAGCTCTGTCTAATTTACTAGAATAATCACTGCCTACACACTTGTACAGTAAAGTTGGCCTCCTGCAGTACAAAGCACTCTGAGCATATGTGTTTGCCTGTGCCAAGGCATCGTTGGAAATGGGTTTGTGAAAACCAGAGCTTGAGAGGTGCAGCATGGCCATTGAAAGTGCTTGGACTCAGGTGAGGGTCTGATTCCATGACTGACATGTAATGTAGGCCTTGCTCTCATAGACTGGAAATAGGGAGCGAAAACTATACCGTCGTTACAGGCCAAAGTAAACACACTGTCATTAGCCGTAAATCTGGGACACATTCTTGACATTATGTAGGAATTGGGAGGTTTCTGTCAGCATCATGGAACACTTAAAAGGTACCAAGCTGTCATAGTACTGCATATATTTTTAAAAACTGGGAAGGAGAACTCTAGCAGGTTAGTGGTGAAGAAATAAGCTTGCAGAGTTGCACATGCTATTAAATAAATGAAGTATCTGGGTATTCTTTTTTTTAATGAATATTAGTCTGTTCAAAATATTGTAACTTCTGTGTTTTGTGAATCCCAAACAGCTCAATTCTGAGTTATGAAAATAATGTAATCATCCAGGCCTGTGGGAGTTAAAATGACATCAAATTTACTACTGTAAGGGGAAACATATTTGCAAATGAGAGGAGAGCTCCTGCAGAAAGGGTTAAATGGCCTCCATGGATCCCACAAAGTTGTCATTCCATGGATTTCAATAGGATATAAGAATCAGCAATAACAGGTGCTGTCAAGCTCGGTGACCTGTTAACAGCAAATATTTAGCATGAAATTCTCTGTGACCAACAGAGTGCAGCTTGAGAAAATACAGTACACTCTTCAATTTATTGTGTCCAGCTTCTTTTTCCATCCACACAGGCCCCAAGTTAAATCTTTGCTGCCAACAGTAAGTCCCCTAAAAAAGCATTCCTGCAAATTCTCCTTGCCCTGCTGCCACCCACATAGCAACCTGCTGTGTTCTGGTGAAAACACTGAAACTTTGATTACAGTCATTGCTCAGTTTATACGACAATGATATCAACACCAAGCAGGAACTAAAAGCAAGTCTACAACAGAGAAATCACCAGAGAACTAGTCTCTCAAAAATCTGAAAGGCATTAAAGAGATGCTGGAATTTTATGATCAAGCGAAAATTTGGTTTTGTAGGGGTTTTTGACTTCACAGAAAGGACGACAGAAAATTAAACTTTCTGAAATGCTCCATGGGAAGTCTGTTTGCACCCTTGTTAAGAAAACATCATGATAAGGATATCAGAATATCTGTCATCTGTTAAGGAGGAAGAGACATGACTGCTACAAGAAGGAAAGAAATTATTTTAACAGCATTGCCATAATTTTAGTTACAGAAGCATAAACATGTCCTTATTAATTAAAAATAAACATAGGGTCATAAAGATACCTAGATATAAAAAGAATTATAACAGATCCCATATTTCTCCCTTCACAGCTCCATTTTGTCATTCCCATTTTGTTTGCCTTTGTCTCAGATGATATGACTGGGTTTAGGCACCCAAGCCTGTCCTAAAACAGCAGTACAAGAGGGGGTAGTGCTCACCCAGGACCTACGAACCCCTCTCTCAAATGCTAAATCACCAGTGCACTCAATAGGAGCTGAATGTCTGTAAAAGTTTGCCAGCAGCCTGTGCAACAGGGCTGTTTCTTAAGGCCCACGAAGGTACCTGGTCACTTCTGGGCACTACTGAGATACAAAAGTATTCATAATATTTATTTAAACTGGAAATGAAAGGTATTTTTTTGTGAGTTTTAGGTTCAGGGTGACTCTGTTACCAGGACATAAGTCCACTTATCTATGCAGTCATACAATGACATAGAGAACTCCAGCAAAGGACAATGACTCTGCAATTAGCTGGCTTCTCTTTTCAGAATTTTAAATCCTCAGCTCCTGCACGGATTAGTAAAGTGGATGTCCCAGAGGATGACATTTTAACTATTGCTATTACTGTTACCATCTGTCATAGTTTAGCCCCAATCGGAGCAGACTACGCAGTGCCTCTCTCACTCCTCCCACCCTCTGAGACAACAGGGAGAGATGATATAAGAAAAAAGGCTCAAAGTTTGAGATAAAAACAGAGAGAGATACTTAAAGTCACCATTATGGGCAAAACAGATTCAACTTGGGGAAAACTATTTGTTTATTATTAAAACCAAAGCAGAATAATGAGAAAGAGAACAAGATAACTTGGAGGGTGGTGGGAGTGAGAGAGCGATTGCATAGTCTGGTCCCGATCAGGGATAAATTACGACACCATCCAGCATTGACAGCCCCAGAAGTCAGAATAACAGATTATTCTGCCTTGGTGCATTCAGCAGAGCAAAGGACAGTCATGCTGGGAGACACCAGACCAGGATGGAGCAGTCATAGATTCCATCCAGCTCTGCCCCAGACTTTCCATCTCAGCATGGTCAAATCACTTAACTTTGTGATGCTTGTAAATACTCACAACTTTCTCTTCATGAATCTGTTAGTTCTCTGGGCTAGACAACTCTCATCAGCATCTTGTAGTAGGCTCAGCTCAAAGGGGCTCTGCCATAAATCTCAGGATCACCATCAAACTCAGGAGGCAGGTTACACCATCCCACTTGAAGAACCCAGGGACCTGGAAGAGAACATCTGCATTTCTCCTTCTGCTTCTTGCTCAACAATGGTTGTGCTTTCATATGTGCATATTTCTCAGAGGCATCTGAGAAGTTCTAGATGCCAAGGAGCACCCAGAAGAGTTGTGATTAGCAAGTGACACTGAAATGCTGTCCCCATGACAGAAAACTCCAGCTTCCACTAGTCACTGACTGGAAGGGACACAATTTTCAAGGGCTGCCTGATCTCATTCTTCATGTCATGTTGGAAAGGAACGGACAACTAATACCTGACCTCCCATCTCAAAGAGGTCCCATTAGAAGATATAAGTATATGCTGGGTAATCAGACCTCAGTCTGTGTAGGTCTTTCCTTTCAGCTGATCCTCCTATCTTTACAGCTATCAATCCTTCTTTACATGACAAAATGCAATATCATAATAGCAGTGTGCACAGCTTTGTCTGCAATACAAAATAGCGGCTCACAAGGTGAATGGGCAGTCAGTCTTCACAATGGCTGGCAGATGGAGCAAGAGCTGCAAATAAATGTTTTATGATTCCATCCTAGCTGGGAGCCTTGCTCTTCTGCTCTGCCCTTGTGCTTCCTGGACTGTGCTGTGTTGTAACTTGAATTGTATGCAAAGGAATAGAGGAGACACAAAGCCTAATAAACACAAACGTGGACTGCACAGAATGGCCAGAAAAGGCTTCCTTTTGGTTTGATTTATAACGAGCAGAATAGCAGTGACCTGACCAATTATCAGTCTCTGACTGTGCTGTGCTCTTTCTGCCATGGTGATTTTTTTGCTAGAAGAGACCTAGTTATTTTTACTTTGTCTTTTTATATAGTCAGAGTCTTGTAATCTCTGCTGTGATGGGTTAAGCAGACAGCTATGCCTTCCAGTGAAGCTGGCAACTATGACTTGCAAATATTTCTGTCTATGCAGTTAAGCTGCACTCTTCAAGGCTGAGCAATGCAAATTTATTTTGTGTCTTTCTATGGTTCCTACTGGGATTTGAGAGAATTCAAGTCATCAGAGACATCCAGGGCAGAACTGAAGAGGACTGTGAGTTTTTAAGATACTCCTAGACATCTTAGGATATTCATAGACTGGAGAGCTGCTTGTTCTGTCTGTAGTACGGGACTCCTAATAGATAAATATTCTTCCTGTCCTTGCAGAAATCTAAAAAAAAAAAAAAAAATAATAAGAAAAGCATCAGTATCCAAGCTATCTCTTACTTTAGTTATGAATGTACAACCATTTATTCTAGACACTGTAGACACTCGACACACAAACCTAAGGTTAATGCTAGATAATATTCTAAGCACACTTATGTGCTGCTGAGTGGTGCTTGCATACATGGGAAATGCAAATCCCATCATCCAATTAAGCCATGCACTATGTTAGGTCTCACGTCATTGATGTCAACAGTAATCATCCTCATTCATGCCCAGGCTGAATTGGGTCTGTAAAATTGTAAGGTAAAAACCAGATGCCCCTACACAAGCAAGACTCCCACAGACAATAACATGGTACTTACTCTGAAAGATATTGTTGTGGTTTTGCTTAGTGAGGGGGGCCTAAGGTGGCAGTTTCTGTAGGAAATTGCTAGAAGTCGCTCCCCTTTGTTCAGTGGACTCGACGGGGTCTAGGGCGGACCCACTGCTGGCCAAGGCCAAGCTGATTGGGAGCAGAATGTCCCGTGATAGCGCCTCCGCGATAACGTATTTAAGAAGGGGAAAAACAGAAAAAAAAAAAGAAGAGAAGATGTGACGAAGCTGAGCAAGGGCAGAGGCCCAGAGGGGGAGGCGCAGGCCTCCGGGGCCTTGAAGGCCTCACCCTCTGGCCTCTCGCCAGGCGGCCGACTGGGCCCAACTCAGCCCGACCTGGCTGCAAGAGGTGGAGAGGAGAGAAGATGGGATGAATAATGTGAAGAGATCCTGAGAGGCTTCTGCCAGCCCGTTGTGAAGAACTAACTTTTCTTGTGAGAGAAACAGCTGTAGACACCAAGGTCAGTGAAGAAGGAGGGGGAGGAGTAATGTGGCTCCTGGCCAAGATTCCCGTGCAGCCCGCGGTGCAGCCCATGGTGGAGCAGGTTGTCCCCCTGCAGCCCTTGGAGGTCCACGGAGGAGCAGAGATCCACTTGGAGCTTGGAGCCCGTGAAAGACCCCGCACCGGGGGAGGTGGATGCCTGAATGCGGCTGTGGCCTGTGGAGGGCCCGCTGGGACAGCCGTTCTGGAGAGACTGCACTCCGTGGAAGAGATAACCTACGCCGGAGCAGTTTTATGAAGGACTGTGGCGTATGGGTGGGACCCCACACTGGAGCAGGGGAGGGATGTGAGGAGTTCTTCCCCCAACTGTGAAGCAGCGGCGTAAAACAACGCAGAATGGACTGACCGCCAATGCCTGGCTTGTAGAAAAAGAAAAAAGCTAAGTGATCTCTCATTCCTGAAATATGGGCTGGTTTTCTGCAGTTCCATGGTTTCATCCATTCCTCTTTTCAACAGGTTTTGTGATGAAACTTCCCCTATCCCCTTATTGTTTATCCACAGCTCCCTACTGACTTTCACTGATGGGGAGACTTCCCTGGTAGCCAGCTTCATTTTGTCTTTTGCTTTCCTTACATCACTTCCAGTCAACTTTAACATCTTACTGAATGCAGCTTAGTAAAAGATTTCTCCACTAGAGTAGATATAGAAAGGGGTTTTAAAAGATAGTAATATGAAAATAGGATCCTAGCCACAAATAACAGGCTGGGCAGAGAATGGATTGAGACCAGCCCTGAGGAGAAGGGAGTGATGGTGGGCCAGAAGCTCAACATGAGCCAACAATGTGTGCTTGCAGCCCAGAAGGCCAACCGCATCCTGGGCTGCATCAAAAGAAGCGTGGCCAGCAGGTCAAGGGAGGTGATTCTGCCTCTCTACTCTGCTCTGGTGAGATCCCACATGAAGTACTGTGTCCAGCTCTGGGGCCCCCAACTATATACAAATAGTGTGCAAAAGAAACAACAACAAAAAAGTTTGGATATTTACATTGAGATGATATTGCTACCAAATGCTTTAATTTTCTCACGAAAATTTTTCTGGCTTATTGATTTTCTTGATGGGACTCAGTATGACACATAAACAGTTTTAGGAGGATCCCAATTCTTTTTTATGTTCCTACCTGACTCCTCTTCATAATCACAAAAGCTTAAAGCAACTGCATGAAGTTGGCAAAAAAAAAAAAAATAAAGAAGCTTTGCAAAGTGTTTGGTCTATTTTCCTTGACAAAATATATCTATGCCAGAAAAAAGAGAAAAGGAAAAAGTAGACACTCCTCTCATGTTAAGTGGATAACATCACGAAAATGAAATGAATAGAGATATGGGTACAAAGAATAGTTTCCCTGTTTTGAGGAAAAGCAGAACAAGCATCTAAGAAACAGATTATTAAAGGAATTAATGAGTAACTTTGGTACAGCTTTAAGAAAAATTTAATCCCATGTCTAGATGAAATGGGATTGTTTTACTAATACAAAATGTTGATAAGCTTTTGAAAAAATAAGGTTAAAAGTGTTAATGTCTACATTAACAAAGTGTTAATGTAGACATTTTGTTTTCATCATTAGAAAATACAGACTGAGTTTCATCTCTGCACTGCAAAAATGTACCAGAGAATAAAGAAACAAACCAGGTAATTTGCTGAAGAAGGAACTCAGAAACCTGGCATTATGTGTGCTACCTGTAATGTTTGTGAATATTGAACATTCACTCATATTTTTTTCTTAAGTTTTAGGGCAAGAATTAATTCGTTTTCTTACAGGTATCTAATGTCAATGAATGCATTTTGCCTGACTCAAGACAAGAGAGACAAAACCTGAAAATTGCAAAAGCAATGCCTCCTAGGATCATAAGGCTGATGTGACCACTGATGACTGATTCTGGAAGAAAGAATATGAGTTATACAGAGCTAAATATTGCAATCATTTAGCTATTTCACAGATTTATTTAGAACTCTGATTGTTGAAATATGCATAAAACTAAGGGAAGGCTTTAATTTTATTTCTCTGAAAGCATGAAATTTGGATCTTAGTGTTAGTAATTGTCAAATGTCCTAGCACAAGAGTCTAAATAGCTACTCCAGTGTTATTTTTTAAAAAAGAAATGATTAAATGCAATTTTACTTCTGAATTATAATTTGTGTTACACAATGGATGAAAACCAGTTCTTTCTGAGAATATTTTAATCATTTAGGCTTGAGATTTTGCAAATGTATACAAAATTGACAGAAATATAAGAAGTGAGCATTATACCAATAAATATTAGCGTATAGTGAGAGTAACATAGTGTACCCATACATTTATTTCACCATTGGATTCCAGTAAGAATTACTGTTGAATTCAACCAGTCTGAAGATACGGAAAAAATAATTATGAAATGCTGCTAGGTAATAGAAATATGTTGCTCTCTTTGTATTACCACCCTCTCTCTTCCAGCTCCCAAATCCTTTCTCTTAACACAATTTAGAGTCACTTGTTAACTAAACCTTGCTTACTTCGGGGCTATATCTGAACTTTAGGCTTTGAGGATATTCAGGATCAACACTGGTTTGAATGTCACTGCTTTCTGTTGAGAATAAGAAAGCTTTGGTAACAGACGTAAAGCAAAGCACATTTGTCTCATTAGGTAAAAGCATGAATAATAGATCTGTTATCAGTCAACTGTTTAAATGAACTACTCCATATGTCAAGGAACAGAAGGGTTTTCTATAACTTTATCTGTACATCTCTATATCTACCTACATGGCTAGGGTCAGGGTCTAGAGTATTTTTAAGTTAGCCTTTTCTCTTCTCTTCAGCAACCCTCTCAAAAATTCTACATTTTTGAATTAGTGATAAAGCAATACTTCTTTAAAATGCCAAAGGACATGGAGATGTTTGTTTTAAATGCTATGAAATAAGTTAATTTTTAGTGGAAGTCTGAGGCCTTGAAAAAAAGATGGCAATCATTTCTGAAGATATAGGAGTCATTGACGAAAATATAAAATGTTGTTTTATTTCTAGGACATTTATGTTTAACAAATGGGGAAACGAGATACTGAGAGGCTGAGGCCATGAAGTCTATTGAAATGAAAGGAATTTGGTAAAGGATTAACTCTTTTGGGAAGAAATAGTTTTTGGGTGTGGAAATGGAACCTTTTAAATCATAAATTAAGCTGGAAAAACTACATATAGCCTCAATTCATCATGGCAAAACAACTATTTTTAGGAAGTATTGTCTCAAATATCTCCTTTAGGTGGCAGAATACCTTCACAAAATACGTCAGAGCTGAAGCGACACATTGCATGGATCTAGGGCAGCAGGTAGGAATATGCAGTAGAATTGATTTTGTTGGTATAGTGTGCACAACCAATGTTGTAGTGACTAAGAACATAATAAATGAGCACATTTTCTGCTATTGTGATAGTGATCACATCTTTTAAACTTTATTCATGGATTTGCTATCTACTGAAATACATTTTATTTGTTTTCATTAATAAACTGAAACCGAGAGGAATTCTTATTTCTTTCTACACCTACCCAACAGGTTGTTATGCTGAAGGTGGAGCTGTACTTATGGAGGTGCACAGTGAAAGACACAAGAGGCAAGGCACAGAAATTGCATTTTTCCTTAGGTATAAGGAAAAATAATCTTCATAAAGAGAGTGCTCAGACACTGAAACCGTACCAGCCAAAGAGAGTGGGGAACTTCCATCTCTGGAGGCTCTGGGCCCATATTGAATGCCTGAAAATATAGTTTTCTTTTTCATGTTTTGCGGACTTCCCAAAATAAGTCAGTGGATCTCCAGGGAAATTAAGATTGCAGATTTAAAACAATTGGAACAGACTGAAAAAGACTCGTCTTTCCATTATGTCCCATATCTTGTTCAATTTTGGGCAGAGAATGGATTGAGAGCAGCCCTGAGGAGAAAGACTTGGGAGTGATGGTGGACGAGAGGCTCAACATGAGCCGGCAATGCGCCCTTGCGGCCCAGAAGGCCAACCGCATTCTGGGCTGCATCAAGAGGAGCGTGGCCAGCAGGTCGAGGGAGGTGATTCTGCCCCTCTACTCTGCCCTGGTGAGACCCCACCTGGAGTACTGTGTCCAGCTCTGGAGCCCCCAACATCAGAATGACATGGACCAGTTGGAGAGGGTCCAGAGGAGGGCCACAAAGATGATCAGAGGGCTGGAGCACCTCTCCTATGAGCACAGGCTGAGAGAGTTGGGGCTGTTCAGCCTGGAGAAGAGGAGGCTCCGGGGAGACCTGATAGCAGTCTTCCAGTGCCTCAAGGGGGCCTACAGGAAAGATGGGGAGAGGCTGTTCAGCAGGGCCTGTTGTGATAGGACAAGGGGTAATGGGTTTAAATTAGAGGGAGGTAGATTTAGACTGGATATTAGAAAAAAATTTTTTACAATGAGAGTTGTAGAGCACTGGCACAGGTTGCCCAGAGAGTTGGTGGATGCCCCATCCCTGGAAACATTCAAGGCCAGGTTGGACGAGGCTCTGAGCAACCTGATCTGGTCAGGGATGTCCCCGCTTCTTGCAGGGGGGTTGGACTAGATGACTTTTGAAAGTCCCTTCCAACTCCAACCATTCTATGATTCTATAGCTACTTTTCTCTAGATAATACAGTTACAAAAGGCTGATTTCTTCTGAAATAGTATATTTAATTTACTGTAAAATATTTAGGACATCAGTCCATAAAGAGGATGCAAAAATTGTCTTTTCTGCCATCAATAACACATGAATTCTACAGAGGCATACCCATAGTGAAGTTAGTTACAGCTTTATCTTTATTACTCTATAAAGAAAGTGTTAAAGCATTTGTCTTTGACATATTCCAGTGGTGGCAGGTGCCTTCATGGAGTCCGATTCAAAAATGCCTCCCTTGCTCTGCTCACCCTCTGCTGCTGGTGGGAGCTGTGGACAGAGAAGGCTTCAGCCACTGTTGCCCTCTGCAATTTCTCCAGATCTTGTTCAGAAAAACTCCCCCCACAGCTGCTTTACCAGATACTAAAAAGCATATACATCACAAAATAAATAGTTACGGTAACATTTCTGACTTTTAGCATGTTTAGGTTAAGTTTAAAATCTCTTTAAAATCATCATGGCTGCAAATTTTTCTTCAAATTTAATGAGGAATATTTTCAGAAGGCGCGAAAGTGCTTTCCAGCTGTGTGTCACAGGATCCTAAGGGCATGTTTAAAAATGCTCATGGGAACTTGTTCACCTTGTTTGAATGCACTTCTGCAACTTCTGGAATATGAAAATAAAATCTGAACTGACAAATTTTGCTACTTAGTTTTCTCAAGTAGGATCACGATCTTACCTGTGGAAATCACTCCTCTTCAGTTGACCATATCCATCAGTCTGACACTTCTCTTGATTTCTTAGCATATTACTGCTGCCTTTCTCCCTGCTCTTCCTCCCCATCATAAGAAGTGGAGTGGAAAGGCCTTTAGGCATTGGCCAAGAACTGCATTACTTAGACCAACTCTGGTAATGAATGCAATCGCTGTTACTGGAAGAGAAGCATAAAGCCTTTCTGGTATGCATTTGAAAGCCGGTACTAGCAAACAAACCATTGATTTTTTTGAACATGAAGTTTCCTGTTGTGCCTGAAGGTGAATTTCTTTTGGGAGACAACCTGATTAAAAAGGAAGTGTCCTCTATTCTGTTCTGAAGAAACCACCTTTTTTTTTTTTTTTTTTTTTT
>WHYT01017274.1:52231-119857 GCA_009806455.1 Tetrax tetrax | reverse complement strand
CCTGTCCTTATCTCAAACCTCGAGCTGTTTTTTTTTCTTATATTTCTCCCCCTATTCTTTCGGAGGGTGGGGGGAGCGGGAAAGAGACTGCGTAGTCTGGTCCCGATCGGGGCTGAACTACGACAAATCTATATCTTTGTCATCTTAATGTCTTATAAAATTAACAGATCAGATGCTTTGGTCACCGTTGTCCTCAGTGAAGACTATCTCCTCTGAGACAATCTTTGCTGGTGAAGTACTATAGTACTTCCTATGAATCCTGTAAATATTGTGAATTATAGAAAATATAATTTGCCCGTTGTGTTGATTTCATAGAAGATAAAGGGATCATGAAAGAGAAATCAACATCATGGTGCTGCAACACAACTTCTGTCCCTTTCCCATCTTTCGAAACTATATGAAGCTGTGAAAGAAGTAACATTAAAAAGATTGGAACACAACACCTACCTATGGAGAAAATAATGATACTCCTGTCTGGAAGTACTGGAATTCAGGCTTTTAATTCAGAGTGTTACTTTCATTATGAAAAATTGTCGTAAATGCATTAAGTTATTTCTGATTGCCCATTCCCTCGTGGAGAGAGGAAACCAGAACAATATACAAGAATGTATACTACACACCAAAAACTTATAACCTGAAGCAAGTAAGCTTGGCAGTTGCAAATGACTAGGGAAAAATCATGATGAAAAATGGTAATATTCAGTGACCTGGTGCTTTTGTGGGTTTTGTAGAAAGCTGAATTCCTACATACTAGATAATGGCCATCAGGGACTTATGTCATCTTTTTACCCATGTGCAAGGCTGAAGTGGATCTTTTCCAAGGACTATTAATAGACATCAAGATTTTGTGTCCTTTATAATTTTTGCACAAGTTTTATTATTCTATTTTGTATTGTAGATCAGTCTTTCTGCCTGGAACATCATGCAGGCATTCAGGTACACTGGAGATGCTGCTATGTCTTTGCCTTCAGCTGTCCTCTCTAAAACACCTTGCAAGTGAGAACAAGACAGCTGATAATCCAGCCTCCAGACTCAAACTCTTTCCTCCTCACATGATAAAAATTGTAAATTAAATTATGATGTCTGAGATATAGTGCAACTAAACGTATTTGCATGAACTCGTGGCTATTTTAAACCAGTTTGGCTTCCTGTTGTTGTGGAGACATCCACTCAAACAAGTGCCCATCTGTGCTATGCTTTGTCTCTAGATGTTTTGGAGTAATCAGTGCATCAACTTACAGACAGTGTCAAAACCAAATGTATATTTGCCTGTACTCCTCTTGATGCATGTTTGCTATAATATCAGTATGATCCTGATCACCTCTGGCATATAAGTGAGACCTTTGTTTGGCTTTTGGTGTTGCAAAGGATGTCACTGAATGGGTCATTCTATATCAAGATTTTTCCAGTACAGGTCTAACTCAACACCTCTTATTTTACAGAACACTTCAGCTCAAGGGCTTCTGCTGTGCATTTTCAGTCTTTAGGATCTGAATAGCACCTCACTGATATTTTACCTCCTAGCGTCTGCTGAAGAGCCTATAAAATGAAAACATAAAAGTTATGTCTGAATTGGTCAATCAGTAGTGCACTCCTCTGTTCTGCCTTGCAGATCCAAGTCAGCAGATGGATTGAAGTCCCTCCAAGCCTGAGTACTGCATGGTCCTGGACTGAATATCTGCATTTAACATCTTCAGGAAACTCTTCATTTGCTTATGAAATAATTAAAGAACAAATTATTTTTGTCATTCTATTAAGTTACCAGCCTTTCAATGTATTTGCTTGTGTTTTAAATGAATGAAAATTATGATTGCCTTATGTGTTGGAAAATACCGTTCCCTATTTACCCACTAGCACAGGGAAGTAGCAGTCTTACTTCAATTGGATTAGAGTTGAATTAGACAGTCATTGATCCAGATGATTGACTTACAATGGAAACTAATAAGAACATTTCCCTGAATCAAATTATTTCCTGATAAGACTACTCAGTCAATAAGTGACTCTTGCAGTATCATTCTGTAATGACATAAACATATCATTCACTTCTCCTTAATCCCCTACGTGATGTCAGCCCATAACAGACATACTTGAGATATCTTACATAGTGATAAGTGTCATTTGTTTAGCTTTAGAATATAAAGTGCGGCTTCTGTTAACTGCAGGTATAGTCTGACAAGTCAACATGCAAAAGCGACAACATGAGATGACTCTGAGTTGCAGATTAAGCGTGTTCATTGCATGACTAACTAAATTACTTTTCCTGGTGCAAGCTGTATGCATTACAAATCAAACAATGGTGCCTTACGCAATGTTGCTGCTGGAGATAGCCAGCTAGTTATGGGAGTTTTCTTATAGAGGTGTCGTAGTTCAGCCTTGATCGGGACCAGACTACGCAGTCTCTTTCTCACTCCCCTCACCCTCCGAGAGAACAGGGGGAGATGATATAGGAAAAAATGGCTCGAAGTTTGAGATAAGGACGGGGAGAAAATCCTTAAAGTTACTGTTACAGGCAAAACTTGGGGAAAACTATTCATTTCTTTCCAAAACTAGCAGGAGAATAAGACAGGGAACAAGATAACCTCCCCGCACCCCTCCCTCTTCCCGGGTTTAACATTATCTCTACTACTTTCCCTTCCTGAGCGGCACAGGGGGGAAGAGGGAATGGGGGTCGCGGTCAGTTCATCGCATGTTGTTTCACTCCGCTACTTTGTCGTCGGGGGAAGAACTCCTTGCATTCCTCCCCTGCTCCTTCGTGGGGTCCCTCCCAGGGGCCATGGTCCTTTGTGAAACTGCTCCAGCGTGGGTCATCTCTTCCACGGGGTGCAGTCTCTCCAGAACAGCTGCCCCAGTGGGCCCTCCACAGGCCACACTCTCCTTCAGGCCTCCACCTGCTCTGGCGTGGGGCCCTCCACGGGCTGCAGGTGGATCTCTGCTCCTCCGTGGACCTCCATGGGCTGCAGGGGGACAACCTGCTCCACCATGGGCTGCACCACGGGCTGCAGGGGAATCTTGGCCAGGAGCCACATTACTCCTCCCCCTCCTTCTTTACTGACCTTGGTGTCTGCAGCCGTTCCTCACAACAGGCTGGCAGACGCCTCTCAGGATCCTTTTTACATCTTATTCACTTCTCATCTCCTCTCCACTTCTTGCAGCCAGGCCAGGCCCGAGTTGGGCCCAGTTGGCTGCCCGGCGGGAAGCCAGAGGGTGAGGCCTACAAGGCCCACAAAGCTCGCTCCTCCCCCTCTGCCCCTGCTCAGCTGCTTCACATCTCTCTTTTTTTCCTGTTTTCCTCTTCTTAAATACGTTATCGCAGAGGCGCTATCACGGGACATTCTGCTACCAATTGGCTTGGTCTTGGCCAGCAGTGAGTCTGCCCTAGGCCCAGCCGAGTCCACTGAACAAAGGGGAGCAACTTTCCTACAGAAGCTGCCACCTTAGGCCCCCCTTTCTTTTTATGGTTCAAGAGCATAAATATGAACTTTGCTTCTGACTCCTGCTGAAGACTATCCCTCCAGGACCTAGCTATAAATTTTACCCACCATCTCTCCTTCACCGTTGGTTGGAAAACATGGCGTATCTTAACCAAATGCATCCTCAGGCTGTCTGGATTCAAATAACCTCTGATTCTGATACAGTGGTAGGTTCATTAAAGCAGGGATAACCTCACGGTGACAAGCAGGTCTTGTCAACAACCAAAGTAATCCGAAATTAAATTAAGGACAGCAGAATCTGCACCTGAAAAGAAAATAAAGGGCCAATCTGACATTTATTTTTTTCAATCTCAGGTTAAACACAATTGCCTTATTAATGTAAGCATAGGGAATCTAGGGAATTTGTCTTCCTTTTTTTTTTAATTACAGAAAACATAGAAGTTCAGTCACTTTTTCAACTAGCTTCAGGTCCGTAATGATAAAGATTATCCAGATGGAAGTAAATAATTGTTTCCATGACAACTGAGCCAGATAAGACTCTAACTCACTCTCTTAGAGCTATAGCAGTACCAAATTGAAGACCATTGAAAATCACTTGTCTTAATAAAGTAAGAGGATATGATTTTGAATGAATGCTAAAAATGGATTTGTGACCTGCATTTCTAGCCCGCTTTGTTACTTTTTACCATGTTTAAGATTTGTTTACTGAAATACTGTGTAACCACAGCATAGAGACTGTCTCCTCTCTGCCTTAAGTAAATCTTCATGTCTGTTGTATATTTTGTGTTGCTTCATTTTGACATTTCCATTCATGTAATAGCAACTGTTCCTTATATTCAATTTTCCTTGCACATAGTCCAAATCTCTTGTTATGTGTTTGTGGATCAATTTCTTGCTTAGTGAAACTCTAGTCTTCATGATTTCACTCTAATACATCACTGTTTATTGATCCTGTATTTTAAAGGGCTGACAGTTCAGATTCTACAGCTGATACTCATTGCAGGAGTGTTGCCTAAACTACAGTACTGAAGTTTTTTGAATGCTAGTCAGCTATGTTTGTGCATCATCCATCAAAAAATAAATTATGAGTACTTGAAGAATACAGCCTTGTTAACACTCTCATAATACTTTGTCTTCTGTAAGAGAACTTCTTGCTGAGTTAGGAGAAGTATGGCCAGGTCTGTAATACAAAAGAGCTAATTTGGAGTGCTGAGAAGAGTAACTAATGGTTATAAAAGGCATATATAAGATATTGAAATGGATTTAAATTTAAAGAAAAATCTCAATTTAAGTACGAGAATCAAACATACTATTGTTTATAAAAACAAGAGAGATCTTTTAAGTGAATTCACTCCAGATTCCTTCTGATGGGAAAATACTGAGGTAATTTTTTCCCAAGATTTTTTTTTATTATATAAGAGAATACTTAGTCAAAGGAGGGTCCTGTGCTGGTGACCTTGTAGGACAAAGAAAATGAGTTTATGTCATTTGACTGTAACATAAAACTAAACTGCTTTAAGTTGTTGAGAAATTGTAGAAAAATTCTAATAACAGAAAAAAAAAATGGAGAATATAATAACAGTTATAGTATCTTTAAATGAAATTTTCCATATTAGGCACTCAAATAAGATCTGTATCACATGAATTTTGCAATGCTATAAGCTGACAAATGCAACCAAAAGAATGATGAGATGAAAATTAGGAAGAATGGTGAATGGTTAAGATGTCAATTCTTATGGTTAAGAATGTTGAGAAGGGTCAATTCTTAACAGAATTCGAGGATGAGAAGGTGATATCTGGAAAGATTTAGGTGTCTTTTGCAGAGATTTTTAATAGTGAAAGGAAAAGACATTTTTATCTCCAAAATACAGAAAAAAGAACTACTGTCATGAATTGGGAATAAATAGTTTCTTCATGAATTTTCTGAAAAAAATCTTGTATTCACATATGATTATTATTGTGGTTTAACCCCAGCTGGCAACTATGCCCCACACAGCTGATTGCTGACTCTCTCCTGGTGGGATGAGGGAGAGAAACAGAAAAGTAAAATTGAGAAAACTCGTGAGTTGAGATAAAGACAGTTTAACAAGTAGAGCAAAAGTCATGCATGCAAGCAAAGGAAAACAAGGAATCCGTTCACTACTTCCCTTTGGCAGCCACGTGTTCAGCCGTCTCTAGGAAAGTAGGGCAGTTACTTGGGAGCTCAAACACCATCACTCTGAATGTCCCCCCCTTCCTTCTTCCCCCAGCTTTATATTCTGAGCATGACATCATATGGTATGGGGTATCCCTTTGGTCAGTTGGGGTCAGCTGTCTCAGCTGTCCCCTTCCAAATCCTTGTGCACCCCCAGCCTACTCACTGGTGGGACGGTATGAGAGGCAGAAAAGGCCTTGATGCTCTGTAAGCACAGCTCAGCAGTAACTGAAACATCCCTGTGTTATCAACACCGTTTCCAGTGCAAATCCAAAATATAGCCCCATCCTAGCTGCTATGAAGAAAATTAAGTCCATCCCAAACAAAACCAGCACACTACTCACGTGTTTTTCCAAACTCAGATCATTTTATTCAATGCCATCTGACAGAAAAGTGCTAAAAACTGAAGCAGAGAAAAAGAAGCTTTTACCTACTTGCTTAGTGTATTGCTTTTCTTGGCCGCATCAGTGCTTATATTGTGCTGCAATGTGGAAAAGTGCTTCCCGAACAGACTGCAGAACAGGCAGAGGTGAAAACAGGGGGTTTGTACTTATAAATTTCAGGAAAGCATGAGCTAGGGAACTGATGTGCTTCCCCGATTCTTGATTTATTGAAGATACACAGGCTTCTCATACTAAGACAAAGATTTTTTTTTAGTTGCTAGGTTAACATTACAGCTTACAAGGGAAAACAAGCTTTCTCTGATTCTTTAATACTTAGATTGAAAGAGGAAGAATCTTAAGAAAATCTTACTGATTTTTGCAGTAACCTTTTTTTTTAGTTTTATTCTGACATTTCTTTTTTAGCTTTGAAGGCTATCACAAGGGAGATCGGTTACCCTTTTCCTAGACACAGAAGGTGACTTGTAGAATGTTGACACCATGAAAAATTGCTTTAATCCAGATACTTTATTTGGGTAAGGCACAGTTTGGAGAACTGAAAACAACTGCTGCTTATACAGCTACCCTGTAAAGAAAAGGAATCAAGTACCAACTACGTATAAAGCAGTTGTTCACTCGTCCAAAGGCATTGCAAAAGATACACTTGAAACTCAGAGCTGTCCATGAGAAGATGACATTCAATATCTCAATACGAAATATATTTCAGCATACCACTCAAAGCCCCGTTACTCAGTACAGATACCTTGTCAAATTAAATGGGGAAGTTCAGAGCACAGTTTCCTTGTCATGAAGCATGTACTACTTACATTTCGTGTGATGAAACACACGTGAAACACCATTAATTCAATTTCTTCGGTCTGTGTTTACTAGAAGAGAAGCCTAAACAGCTATGACAGACAAAGATATCAGCACTGGAGACACACTAAGTAAGAAAAGGTTTATCCCTTTTTTAATGCAATATGGTAGATGGCTGCTGTTGTTTGTACCTAACCTGCAAATGTAATAATAACTATAGGGGGGAAAAAAGGCAATAAAAAGAACAATATTAATGATGAATATTAGACAGGGCAAATAGCTATTGAATCAAGTTATCCAACCATTTCACTAATGTAGGAGACCTCTTTAAATTCTGCCTGTAATTTTTTATTATTATGCCAGTGGTGCTTTCATAATGTTATTTAAAATATTAGCTCAGGATTTAATAATCTCCCTTCTGATGGATGTTAGAATGGATGAAAATAATAGTATCTAGCTCCAATATGTTATAAACTGAATCTTATACATACCTGTGCCTGTCATATATATGGAATTTAATCATCTGCACTTTATTTCTTCTTTTATCTCTGCATTCTGTGTGTTTGGTGGGGTTGTTGTGGGTTGTTTTTTGGTTTTCTTTTTGTTCTGCTTCTGCCCTTAAATAGTTACAGGAGAACAGAGATTGAAATAGACACTATTTAGACAAGAATGAGTTCATTGAAAGCTTACCCCAGAGTGATTGCTTATTTTCTTGGGCTTTTTTTCTTGCTGTGAAATATATTAGTCAACAGCCTATTTCATAAAAATGCTGCACTTCCAAGTTGGCTTCCACATCTGCAAGGGAATAAAATCAAGAGGGAAATCTACAGAGAAAAACCTGAACACATTTGTTTCTTTACAATGTCATTTTGGCTAGGTTCGTTCAGTCCCACAACAAATTTTAAATCTCAACACACATATTTGAGTTTTGTCAATTATTACCAAAAAATGGAGAAGAAGAGTAGGTGGTGACAGCATCTGAAATAATGAAATCACAAGTGGTTTACATGATTAATGCTAATAGGGTAACTACCAAATTTGCAGGTGCCAGCAGCATATCTGCCTATGCTGTGGCAGACACTATTTCTTAAATCTTTTCGCTTTCATTAACTGTTGTGGTGGGTTATCTTGGCCCAGCCACTCCCTCACTTCCCCTCCTCAATAGGATGGGGGAGAAAATAGCATGGAAAAGCTCATGGGTTGAGATAAAGACAGGGCAAAGCAGACCCAAGTTGGGGAAAATTTAATTTATTGACATAATGGTGGGGCTGGCTGGGACTGGCTGTATGCAACCTGGAGCACTGCCGGCCTCTCCTCGCAAAGGCCGCCCTGCAGCCCCAATGCCGGTACCTGGACGTAGAGAACAGATCCAACTGTCCTGAGAACAAAGAGCACATGTTGCTCCTTTCCTACGGAGTCACCAGTTCACAGGTGCCATTCCTGGATTCTGTTTGTTGTACACCATCCCCTGACTCTGCTGCTGTGACAGCAACGGGGCTCTAGGACAGGGCGATGTCTGAAGGACAGACAAACATTCTCAGAAAAAACCATCAATGTGTGCTTTGTTAACTGGGAGAAAGAGGTGCTGGACAGATTGAATTGAAGTGTCTGTCTGAGGCTGCTTGCAAATTCATATTTCATAATGTATGTAATCCTTTCCTGGACTCACTCAACTGGTCTGAGTGAGTTTTGGGTTTTTTTTTTTTGTATGAGAAAGGAAACATGAGCTTCCAGTAAAGCCACCAGGAACATTTTGCTCCTCCATCTTTGCTTCTTCATTCTCATGTGGATTTTAAATGTCCTGTGTGGATCAAAATAGTGTTTTACAGATAAAATAAACTTCTATCAATTGCATGTGACTGCAAGTGTAGGTTTACAACAGCATCTATTCCTGTGACTATGTCATGCTAAATATTCTGTGAATTTTCAACTAAGCTGGCCAGTTAGCTCTGGAAAACTCTCTGCCCATTCGTTTTCTCTAGCTGTGTGTTTACTTGCTGAAATCATATGTCTTTGATGGGCATGGCTACAGTCCACAGCAGATTGAAATCAAACTGCAGCCTCAGTAGTGCTGCATAAAGAGGAAACATTTTATGTTTTTCTTTATTTCCCAAGTAAACCTGAGCAGTTTGGGCACAAGAGTCCTGAGATTGTATGAGACACCCCGACGTTTCTTCTAACACTGCCATTGGACACCTGATGTGTGAACGGCGGACTGGTCTCTGAACAGATCTCAAAAGAAACTGCAAAACTATTTTTTTACCCCCATAGTCATCCTGCCTAACCACCATGGTCCGTTAGTGCACGCCATATTTCCTATAGCCTGTGGCAGTGAGATCTTTTTTAGCTGTAACTGCTTTCTAACCTTCTCTTTCTTGCTTTGAGACTTTTGTTTTTATTGATTTCTGTTTACTTCACCAATCTTTCAGGAATTTGTTCTTGTCCTTTATGTTTGTAGCATCTTTTAGTTTGGCAAAACCTGCAAAATGTGCTTTAATGTCCTTTAGCTTTTCCATCAAATCAAATAATCTTAACCAAAATTGCCTAATGTGACTAATAATATGTGCTGTGACACTTTATGAGGACTACATTAATTAGTAGTGTTCACTCTGAAGACCACATTCCACACATTTTTGCACCCAATTTGTAAATATATTCTAGGTTCCCCTTGAAATGTTCATCTTCTATTACACTGCATCAGATCACTTCAAATTACCTACGGCAGTGGTGAGATGTGGTATATTAGCAAAGAGGCAATATGTACTCTCAGTTAATATTCAATTTTTCATCATATGGACTGATTTGGAATAGATTGGAATCTTTATTTCCAAATTTCTTACTGAGTACAGCTTGCTCTAAAACTATTGAATTCAAGCAAGAGGTAATGTAAAAAAAAAAAAAAGAAATTACATAAATAGCAGTGGAGAAATCCAGAAAGAAATTTCCATTCAATATCTACACAGATGTCTTTTATTCAGAGAGAAAGAGGAGGAGAGGAAGAACAGGTAAAGTCAGGTGCATTTTGAAACAAATAATTCTCCTCTGTTTACTGCAAATGCCACTAACATTAACTGAAATATGGAAAAATATCTGTAGTCTCTGTTATATTTTATTTCAGCTACCTGTGATTCCGACTAAGAGAGCTCTGAGTTAGCTATTTGTTTCATTAGTGGAAATCACAGCCTGAATTTATAATTGCAAATATTTATTGTTTCTGCATAAATACCTCATATTTCAAGCAACAGATGAATTCAGGATCACAATCTACTCCAAGCTATTCAATAAAGAGGAAAGAAATACCATGTTCACCCTCATACTTTTCTTTGTCAGGTTATTTGTTGATTTTTATTCAGGATGGCACTTGAACTATTCCTACACCCACGTTAAGAGGTATTCTCTGCAGAAGCCTTCTCAGACCTTCTTAGTACACACAAAGCCACCATCTGTGCTTGAATGTGGAATGTCATTGTTGCTTTGAGCCTTTACAACGATCAGAGGTCTTTCTGCTTTATCGTTCCCGTATTCTCACCAAAGAAACATGGTATGCGGCTATAGAGAGTACCTCCTAAAGCCGTACTGCTACCACAAGCTGTAATGCAAGTTTGCACATAATTCTCCAGCAGGTCAATGTCTGTGCTAAGGGATTAGAATGCAAAGGCATCCTCAATGTGATATGCATATGTATAGGTATTAACTGAAGCATTTTAATTTGAAGGAAATATGCATATTTGATTTTCCAAGAATTCCGCCATGCAGGGTAAGAGCCTGTTGCATTTTCCATCATCTGAGTTACTCTTTGATTTGTCAGCTCTCAGTCACCTAAGCAGGTCAGAGTCATTTCATTTTGTCTTTTGCTGTTGATGTTCACCTTCTCAGAAATGAAAGCCATTTTAAATGACATGCTTGCTCATTTCTTTAAAAAAAACCTCACCAACCTAATGAACAAACAAAAAGCCCTGAACAAACAGAAACAACCTTACCTGATTTGACAACAACCACTTCATTTACTTTGTCAAGTTTAAGTTAAAACAGCTTCTAACCAAAGGCTTCTTTATCACCCTCTGAGCACAATTCCACAAATCATACCATTTCCCAGATGTGTCTGGAGAAAATGAGACAGGTGTCTGGAACCATTTCTTCCTAGTAAGCACAGAAAACAACATTAACATTCAATTATTCCATGTAATCAACAAGATGATTTAAATGTTGGCTCTGAAAAGCAAAAGGCTGGATAGAAAAATAGATGTACATTGAGAACTCAATGTTTTGGCCCTTACTTGTGTGAACAGACTTTAAAATGCTTTGCAACTCTTAAGAAATAAGATTTGCTTTCTCCCATTCAATGTTCTCCAAAGGATCCCTAGCTAAGTAATAATAAAATAAGTTCTTTTCATGCAGTTGTAACCAATGCATTTAATATAATCTGTCCCTAACGGTCCTATTAATGAGTGGCTTCCTGATGATGGGATTCATTCTTACGAAGTACAAGTTCAGTCATGCCCTTTGCAACATTGCAGTAAAATTAGATTAATGCTGTTGAAGTCAATGCTAACATTCTATAACCAACTTGCTTAAATAGAGTATAATTATACGTTAGTACACTACTACCTTACGTATACCTATACCATGTACCTATGTACTTGTGTGTCTATATTATATATGCCTATATATTACTACAGTAGGATAAGGAGAAAGGCAAAGTATCAAAAAATGTGAAGAATAAAGGAGCTAAAGATGTCAGTCATGAAGGATCATGTTTCAGGGGCAAATTGTCCTGCCTTCATTAGAGCTGGGAGACCAGACACTAGCTGAATGTACAGGTTCTATCTGGTAGCCATAATTCAGTACATGATGATTTCCATTCAAATCCCAAAGATTCTTAGAACTTATTTTCCCAATATATTACAATTGAACTTCCGAATAAGCTAAAGAAACACCATATCAGCCGTTATTCTTTAACCATAACCTTTGAGAGGTTCGAATTTTATATTCAAGTACAATGCTGATCTTGCCCTCTGGAGTTATTAATAACAGCAGAATGTTTTTCGACTCAGATTTTCAGCGCAGACTTCTGCCTTCTGCTGAAGGTACTGTTTATATAATAACCTCAAACTCAATCAGGGTCATGTGAATAGTCTAAGGAACATTTGATTTGGTGTATTGACATTTCACATTTTCTTTATTGCCCTTTGTGAAATCTCTTTATCACAACAGTGAAATCTCTTTTGAATGTTAAAGGGTTCTTTTTTTTCTTTCAATATTTTTTTTATGCTGAAGAAGCAACATCTTCTCTTTTTAGGCAGTCTACTTACTTTTTGAGATGCCATGACATGAAGGCCTTAATTATGTCTATATTTACAGCACTTTGGAACGGTGTCCAAGAACTTTGCATAGCTCTTCATATATCACAACAGTAGTAATCTTTCCCATAGAACTAGGCGACTGCCAACAGATGTTTATTGAACCCATTTTTTAAAACCTCTTAGTAAAGTATATTACACAAAAGCCATCCCTATGTTTCATCTGCAACTTTTTCTAATATGTGTTGTGTCTTGTGCTGAAAAAGTGAGCCAAATATTTATTATCCTCCTTTACTGAATATCATTGTCCTCCTTATACTGGAAGATGGCTGACACTTCTGCTTCTTCAAGCCCCAGATGACTACCTGTTAACCTTTTAATTAAAATGAAATACGTCATGTGGATGAAAGACAGAAAGAAAGCAAGGGCAGCTCTGGCTTGCTAAAACTTGGAGAATAGTTTCCAAATAGGAGGTGTTGATATGAAAAGTCTAGATATGTAGTACTATAGATACATGTAGATAGGAAAAGTTGAAAGTGTAAGCAAAAGAAAATAGTGCTCTGACTGACAGCCTAGAAACTAAGGAAAAATTGAGACATTCACGTTCTTCACAATCACTTTCATTCAAGCTAAAGGTTGTAGCAAAGACGACCACATATTTACCTGTTTGAGGAGCCACATATTCTTATGTTCTGATAATATTCTTATATACTCAGAAGAACAGAATAGAAGTCTAGAGGGTTAGAACTTCTGAAGATGTCTGAGTAATAAAGAAAGAAGGAGAACATTGTGGCTGTCATAGAGGGAAAATTGTAGAGGACATCAATCTGTGAAATCCAGATGGATCATTCTCCTTGAGAGAAACTGGTGAAATTCTCTAGAAAACAAGACTGATGATTAAAAAAAAAAAAACCAAAAAAAAACACCACAAGCTTCACTACCTAGAGGACTTCTTGAAAAAGAAGTCAGTCCATCCAATCCTTGGAATGCTCTGGGAACTTTTTTTTTTTTCAGTAGGGAAACTGAAAACAGGATATAGATAGAGACTTTACAAGATGTATTTCTATTAAAGAAGGAATAATGATTTAAGAATCAAAAGATTGTGAAAGTCTGTGAAATGACAGGTTTCACAACCCTTAGACTATAAAGAAAGAGAAATAAAAATATAAAATAATAGAATGCAAGAGACTGTATTTCAATACATTCAGGGAATTGACAGATGAGGGCTTTTGGGAGGCCAGTCTACACAAAAAGTGTTAAAGAGAACTGGCAGTTCCTTAAAAGAGATATAATAAGGAGGGTAACCAGGGCTTGGCAATGTGCATAGCAAAGTTGCACAGAACCCAAAGAAGAGCAAAAGGAATGATCAGAGATCTGAAAAAAAAGCCTACAAGAAAAGAGAGAAAATGAGGTTTAACCTAAAAACAAGGGGGCCAAGAAAAAAAACAATGTTAAAAATAATAGAGAGTAGGGATAATGTCTTGGGAAAGCAGTGGTATCTTTATCAATTTTAATTTTTAAAATAGATACAGTCTGCCTGAGGCAAAGTGAGGAGGGCGGACTCAGACCTGTAGCTCTGCATCTGTCTCCCATTTCCCTTAACTAACAGGCCCAGGTCTGTCAATCTTTCCTCAAAAATTTTACCTATGTTTCCTTTTCTGCACTGAGGTTTCCCAGTACTACAGTTGAGGCCTCACAGACATTGAGTCAAGGAGAATATTTACCCCTTTTCTTTTTCGCATGCAACACAGCTGTTAATACCACACAGAAATATACTTGCTCTTTTTCACCAGTGTGACTTTATTGGCTCACGTTAAATTTGCAATGTGGGATGTTGTGCACTGTTTGACCCTCATTTCATTAGGGGATTATCCCAATATTTCATCACTATGTGCCTGGTTCCAGCACTTATTAATAAAAACGCCACACACAGAAAGAAACGGAGTAAGGTACTCTTTCCATTTGCTCTTCGCTCCCAGTAAAGTCTCTATGAGTGTTTTTCACCAGCCATTTGTCTAAATATAATGATTTTATCTGGAACATTTTTCCCTGGCTGTTTTATAGGAATATAAAAGAAGACAGTGTCAAACCCTTAAAAAAATCAAGTTTAAAAGTTATCTGCGATGCAAATTATCTAGACTATCTGTGCTTCCTTCACCTTCCTCCCACAACAGCAAATTAGAATGTTTTGGTTTGATTTGTTTTGAAAACTCCATGCTGTCTGGTTCTTACCACATTATTATTAATAACACTTGTGTAAGAGCGGTGTATTAGAGTCTCATTGCAACAGCCTGAGTGAGGTTGAGCCACCTGAACTTCTCTGTGAGATCCTTCTCTCTTTGTAAAGATGGATCAGATGTTTGCTGCTCTTCAGTTCTCACTACCACCCGTCCCTCATGTGATACCAAAGATACCAACAAATGATGCGGTGACCAGCCAGCTACTCCTGTAAGTAGTGCAGACTGAATTTCAGTTGAACTGCTGAGTTGTTTCTATCAGTCATCCTTAAAAATTCCTTAAATGCTTTTTCTCTATTTCTTAACTCTTTGTTGAACCTCATTCTGACTTTGGGTCATACATCACCTTTGTAATGAGGCCTTACACCACTGTGACCTTCTGTGAGTCACTAGTCTTCTGCCAGGATTTTCTTTCCTGTCTGGTAATGAACTTCTATATTCCTTGTTGTTTTTTTTTTCCTTGTGCTTCAAAAGTTTTTACATAAATCTTTGTTTCCCTCACTAGACATAACTTATTTTGTATATTTTTCAGGTTGGTTTTTTTTTTTTTTTTTCACAGTGCTATCCATTTATGCTCATTCTTAGTCTTCTGGTCGTATTTTTAAATTTTGCACAATTTTTAACACTGTTATTTTCAAATCTTTTAAGGTCTCTTCATTCAACTATAACCACCTGCCATTATGCTTTGCTTCCTACCTGTTCTTTGCATTAGGAGAATTTACTCCTCAGTGTGTGATACAATCTACAACAGATCACCAGCCTGCTTTGAATCGGATTGTCTGCAGAGATCCTACCTGCCTCCTTGCCTACTAAGTGAACAAGTTCATTCCTGGCCTTCCTCTACTGATCTCTTTCATCCATTCCTTAGAGTAATGAATATTATTCTTCACAGTCATTTTCTCCCAAATTATCATTTCCCTTTGGATCCTCAGTCAATTCCTCCTAAGTAGATGGAAAGAAAGCTGAAGTAGCCATTATTCTAGTTGACTTCTCTAACTCCAGGAGGGAAAAAGATTTTTAAAAAAGGATTTTTAAATTTTCAAACTTGATGGGTGACTATACTACTGTAAAACTTTCCCAAAGAAAGCTGAAATTCTCTATCCCATCAGATATAGTCTTTTCACACCTCTGTTTGTTGTTCAAAAACCCCTCTAATAAAGCTGACTAGAATATACCATCTCACACATTGTGCTAAAAGGATTTTTATTCTCCCACAGGTCTTCCTTTTAATACAAGCTGTACAGATCTGACTCTCTATGTTCTTACTTACATGAATACATGATCTACTTTCTTAGTGATGTTCAGGTTCATGGGGTTTTTGTGCAACAATTCTCTCTGCTAGCCGAAAAGAGGGATAGTTGGCTCACTGTGTTTGCCAGAGCCCCGGTAACTGTTGAGATAATAGAGCTCTGTGTGACTTTGTGAGAAGACAGGCTAAAACTAGTGACTAGGGTGGCGAACCAAGAAAGAGGTCTAGAGTCTTACTCCTGCTGAGAAGAACTTGTGTATATTTCACATTAAAGAGCTATTGGAAGAAAAAAAAGCCCAATGCTAGTTATATTCGCAGCAATAATCAGAGTCCGGGGTTTATACTCTGGGTTCACATCCCCTGCCAGGGCATCTCAGCAGTTCTCAGCTTGGTTTAACTAGTGTCTTAGTTCCAGAGAAACCTGGGTCATTTCTGGAACTGCAAAGGGGCTTGATGTTCCCAAGTGCTGCCTTAGGCAGAATTTGTAGCCCCTTAACCATAAGACACCTGCATTTTTCATTGGAGCTAGTCCAGTGTTGACATCACATCCAAATTTGTCAAAGTCCTTAGCCAGTTGCTTGAGATTTTGTTCAGCGCTTGTGGAAGTGCATGTGAAACAGAGAAAGGGAGGGAAAAAAAGATGGCAATTTTTTTCCTTTTTTAGTGGTGGTGTTATTGATCTCTCAGGCTTTTCCACTGGAAGCAGATGCCAAGTATTCATCTGGGATTAAACAGTTCTCTTAATTTCAGACCTAACATCTGCTCTTTCTTGACTGAAGAACTGCTCAGTGACTAGACAACAGTTTTGCTGTGTGAGACAGAAGATAAGATAAGGCTGCCCTTCACTTACACTACAGGGAAGCTTTTTCCTCTCACTTCTTGCAACTGTTAAAGGAGTGACAGATTGGCTTCTTCTGTGTTAAAAAGCAAAATCTTCTCCTTTTCCAAGCCAGAGTATGGAAGTGACATCCATATTATTCATATGTTATCAACAGCCATATTTTTCTAGATATTGCCCCAGAAGATTACAAAAACAGAATGCTGGTTTAAAGATTAAATCAGAAATCAATTTTTAGAGTCCTCTAAAGTAATTCCTCTAAGGAATTTTAATTCCTGCAATGGGAGAATGAATCAGATCTGAGGCTTTTTAGTCTAAAGATCTTATGACTGGAAGGGAACACTATTTAAAAGAATGAAGGTAAAGAATCCCTGAATAGTTATGATTTAGGCATGGTAAGGAAATAGAGTTAATTTGAGAGTATTTATGATGCTTCATATGACATTAATAAATCTGGCTGTTTTTTATTTTTATTTTTTGGCAGGAACACTAATAGTTGTAAGTAATTCAAGTTTATAGTACAGCTCTGTGTTTTAGAGAAATGGGCAAGAGACTGTAAATTTCTGTGAATGCATGTGGATTAAGATGCATGAATTGGACAATTTTGGCTTTATAGGGAGATGCCAAGCCATCCCTTTAAGTGATTATTCCTACACTCCTCGCTTTAGGTGACATATTCAGCCACACAACATCAGAAAAGCCTTGGAGCTGTCAGTTTTACACAACGCCATTCATTCACCTCCTGCACTCCTGCACCCTCAACTTTCAACACGGTCATGCGAAAGGAGGGATTTATAGACAAAAAAAAATGTTAGGTGGAGAATTAATAGCAAAGACCTAAAGTCAAAGGGGTGAGAACTGTTGTTTCAGCAGAGAAAGAAAGAAAAAAATCATGGCAGCGCAGAAGCTGGTGAGAAGGAACACAGCAGGTTGCCTGCAATCGTGGTTGTAACATCAGCTCTGTGTAAGCAGGAGGGGATCAGATGCCTGTGGAGCAAATAGCAAATTGTTCAAACCCAAGTCACAGGCAATGGAAAAGAGAGGAATGGCTGTGAAGAGGCCAGCTGGTTCTTTCAAGAGCCTGTTGAGTGGAGCATCACTCCCATTTAACCTGCTTCACAGAGCAGGAGCCGGGGTTTAAGTAATCGCAGGGTCCTTGCTGAATGCTGTCCCGCTCACCATCACTCGTCTCTGGTCAGATCAGGAAGCGGCATTACTAGTGCTTGTTCTTGGGCTGTGGTTTCTTGACCTGTGTATATACAGACTGAGACTGAGTCAGAAGCAGCCGAGAATTACCTCCTCCAATGCCCACAGTGAGTTGTTGAGCTCTGAACTGACTCCCTCCAGTCCCTGCTGATGGCACTACCTGTAAAGCCAGGCAACAGCTAGGCTTCTTCTCACTTTCTCCATCACTACCTCCCTGCTTCTCTTGGCACCACGGGCCAGAAGCAGTCTCCTGCTTCTGGGCAGGGACACAGCAATAGCTAGCAGTGCTAAGGCATATCTACCCTGTTGGCTAGCGTGCTCTCCATTTGACCCACCTCTGTCCAAACTAAGCACTTCCAAAAGCATGTGACTGTTTTCAGCTGGAGTTCCATCTTGACATCTTGAACAGGCTTGATCCACAAGGGTCTACTTTTCCTGAAAATTGAAGGTCAAGTTGAGTTTTCCTGCAACTACTTTTCCTGGAAGTGGAGTGCTCAGTAAACAAGGCCTCCAAAATCACTAGGTATTTTTGGAAATCTTTAGCATGGACTTGTGAATTCTTAAGCATGTTTTACTTTCCCAGTGATGTAGGTGCTGCCTTGTCCGTCTCTCTGTCATTATGTTAGTGCTGTTTAGCTCGATTATGTTCAGTATAAACACAAATGATAGACTTTAGCTATGTTAAAACAAACTGTCATCCAGAACGAAAGTTCTCATTGCTCTGAGCCAAATTTTGAAACTACTTGCAGCAGAGCATTTTCTAATTCACTCAAGCTGCTGTAGAGTTATACCCTTGGTGAGACTTAATTTTCATAAACATCTCCAAGAATAGTAAATTATTCATTATCAAGACCTTTTCATTAACCACTGACATATTATCAGTTCCTGTCTTTGCTCTAATGAGAGAAAAATAGGAGTCTATTACACCAGGAGTGAGAAGAGAATAGCTGTTTGGCTATTTAATTCTATAAATATTAAGCATCATTCATAACCTATGATTGGAAACTTTAGCTCAAGATTCAGGGCTATACGTTCAGCTCTAGTGATTTACAGTTTCCCTCCCATTTTTAGCCATGATAGGAACCGCTAATTTTACAAAAATGAACTGTATTAAAACAAAAAAAACCTCGATGACTGTTCTCTCTCTCTAAACTACTGCAAATTGGGAATAATCTGCTAAAAGCACTAGACTTGCCTTCATCTGAATCAGTCCACATGTATAGCACCTTCCTGAAAACAGGAAATCAAGGTGGAAGCGTGTAACATTCTCCAGCACAGAACATGATATTTATGAGTAAGAGGTCAATTTGTCAGGTGGACTGAAGAAGCTGAGAAAAAACCCAAAACAAAACAAATAAAAAAAAAACCCCTCATTGCTTCAAAATTAAATATGCTTGCTTTTCTTCTTTTAGAAGAAAATTTAGAAAAAATCTTCTCAAGCAATCAGTTGTGGAAAAACTTAGAGGATGTCTTAATTTTTAAACTTTATATACTTAAAAAAATAAAGCCAAGCTGCATTTTAAAAATACATGCTGTTTCAAAATGTAAAGTCAAACTGTTTCCATGAAAACGTGTAGAAACAAAATGGTTTTTAAAAAAAAATATGTTTTATTTTGGTCAGAATTCTCTGCCCAATTTATTTAGAATTCCTGTTTATTCTCTGTGATTCTAAAACTGCCTTTTTCAGCAAATATGCTATTCTTCACAAAAATCAAACAACCTTCTCCCCTCCTGTTCCCCTGCCATAGATGGAAGGAGGTTTTGTTGACATCATCTTAACAACCTAGATGTAAATTCCATATTTCTGTCAGAATTAATGATCGTATCCTACATTGTGGTGCCCCCTCTTGTATTATAGGCCTTTTCTAATGAGCTGTTCTGATTCATATCAGGATGATGATCAACAGCTTGTGGCATAACATCACCAGAAATCCCTTGGGAGTTTGCGAATTGTCAGACAGATAAAGAAGGCTGCTTGTAGGTTGTGTTTATGACTCCTATGTTATTTTTAGGAACTGTCACTGAAACACCCTCGAAGTCATTATGTCTCTTCCATGTTTGTCTTTACACAAAAATGTAAGTAATTACCACTTTACAAATGTGTATCTGCTATGGAATCTCATCTTAAAATGTCTCTTGTGCATTTTCAGACTCATCCCTCGGCATCCTAGTTATTCTTCCTCTCAGCAAAAGCTGTTTTCCCCTGAAGGGGGAAAAAAAAAGAAAAAAAAAAGGAAAAAAAAAAGAAGTCATTTTCTGTAGATTATAGCCCCATTTAATTAAAAAAATAAAAAGATTTACAAAAACCAGCCAAGTGTTCGGAAGCACTGATAAACTTTGGAGTCTCTAGGAATAGTGAGAAAGATTAACTATCCAAGTGTTACTCTACAAGTTACATTTCTCTAAATAATATTTCCATGTTACTATCAGTAAAAAATCCATAAAAAAAAAAACCAACAAAACCCTCAAAATAACAAACCAGCAATCTTGAATCAAGATTGATCCAGAATTTTTTCATTTAACACTTTAAATGTGAGTGAGACCCCTGAACATCTTTGCTGAGTAGGACTTTTTTATTAAAGGTCAAAAGAGTTTGGTCTTCTAAGGACTGGACATTCAAATACACCAAGAGGTGGAAAATAGGAACCCAGCTTGATTTTCAGAAGGGAGAACTGCTTAGATACTTCTGATCTCATATGATGATTAAAGTAAAGAGCTCTGAGAATCTGATCCTCACTGTAAACATCTCTTTCTAAAATCAGATGTATCTTCCTGTCATGTTTACATGATTAAAAAATAATAACAAAATTAAAAATCATTCTCCTAAATGACAGTCATTTGAAAGTAATTTGACACATGTAGTTTCCATCCTGTGGTTAGCAGAGCTGCTAATGGCAATTTCAGTGGATTCTGGAGAACATACAAAAAATATTTCAAAGTACATGGCCAAATTAGTGCCTTCAGTAGGATATCCAAGCGAAAACACCTACTGCTTGTGTCTTATCTTTGAATCATATCTCAAATAGATGCTTATATCAGCCAAAACAAGAAAATAATTTCAGCATAAGAAATAGAAGTTTAATATTCTCCTTTCGGTCACAAGAAAATAGCACAATAGCCATGCTCTGTTGATGTTCTCCATGTGCATAGAAAAAGAGAAGATCTGATGCATCCAGCCTGTACTCTTTCAGAAATTACATTCGTCTACTGAAAAGCCTTAATGTGTCATCCTGGTACCATTCATTGACTTGCCTTTGCAAATACGCAGATGTAAGTCAGTGAATATATATGCACTGGTGATGGACATCACCACGGTTGAACTGTATCTAAGTTATATATATATATATATTTCCTGAGGTTATATCTTGTTGTTCTCTCTTTTTCTTTCTGTTTTTTTTTTCTTTTCCCCTGGAAGTTTAATTGATGTTTTTTCTAACTTATTATTGTTTGTTTGCCAGGTGTAGCTCTTTGAAAACAAATGGCTACATTAAGGACTGATATCCTCCAGGAAAGTGTTTCAAAGTATTTGGCAATTCTCAAAATAAACTGGCAATAATTCAGTTCCAAAAGATTTCTAATACCCTGAAATCTAGTTTAGTCAAGGAGACTTCAAAACACATGTTCATTAGTACTGTGGCAAGCGTACTGCTTCCTAAATGAAGGAAACATAGAAGGTTAATGAAATCTCTTAAATGTTGCTGAAACATTCAAGTCTTTATAAGAATGTTAAATTTTGAATATTACTGTCAGGCTAGCTTTGTACTGCCAAAGTTTAAACAATGACTATAACAAAATTTTCATTATTTTATAAACTGACAGACCTCTGAAAATATTTTCTGCTGATTAAGTCTATTTTCTCTGACACTTGTACCAGAAATCCTTTATGTACTCAAGAGGCTCCCAAAACGTTATTTCTGGCTTGAAATTGAGATTAAAAATGTCACTCAAGAGCAGCAACAGCAGAAGTTATTGTACAGTCTGGATGGTACAGATGATTGCTAATGCAATACAGCAGGCAAACTTTCACAGTAAGATCACTGCATTACATGTGGTGGAAATGAAAAACAACGCCGCTATTGTTCAATAGCTATTCTTTTGGAAAGACTTCTCTGTTTATGAAGTGGAAAATTGCCAAGTAGAAATACCAGTAAGAGCGAGTAGATGTCTTTTAAAGTTTTATTGCACACATTTTTCCAGAACTTATCAGACTCAAACATATACTTTTACAGAGAGGAGAAACAAAATTGTCTTCACTACAGAAAATTTTACTCTTTGCTAAACTGTGAGGGAGCAGCTATGATTATCAGTCACTCAACCACCAGCTTCATCACTGAAGAACACAAATGCCACCTCCTCCACCTTTCCATCAAGATGAACAAGATGGTACATGATCTCTGTGTCACCCCTTTTTTTTTTTCCCTGTGATAATGGCGGTTAGGAAAAGAGGCACATTTCTAAGGTTGATTGGACTTGATTTATTGCCACTATAATGTTACAGATGTAACATATGAACATCAAGCCCAGAATGAAAGTCTCTCAGGACTGTCTTTGCTCACCAAGCTCATGGTATGGAAAAAAGGGGAGAAATAAAAGAGGCAGATTAAAAAAAAAAAAAAATGCTTTTGCTCAAAAGGTTTATTTTAATACTCACCCAAAGCCTTACTCAAAAAAATATTTTTAAACTCACTATCAGATTTTACTGACCTTTTACTAGCTTGTACAGCTGCTGAAAAAGTCTTCAGAAAGTGACCCAAAATGTGTGTTAGACATGATTATGCTCTCTGATGCCTGACACACAGGGAAGAATCCTCACCTTCATACTTGTGTTTTCAGATGTTGAGGTGCAGCTTTGTTATTCCTCCCTCACTAACACTTTGTGCCTGAGGTGCAGAAAGCTCCTCACTGAGATACCAAGTATTAACATCCCACGTGCAAGGATGATGAGCCTCTGGGGCCAGGAAAGTGCATTCCCCACAGTGACAATGGACCATTTTGCTGTGCTCCCCAGTGACACTCAGCTCACCAGATGTTTTGAGCCTTTGAATCTCTTCCTGCCTAAGGATCTGGAGTTACTGTGGATGCTCTAAAGTAGATAAGGCACGGACAGGGCAGCTGTGATGCAAAGTGCACAGGAAATGAATGCCTTTCTGAAGATGGGGCAGAAAGCCACACGGGATACTGCAGGGCTTCTAAAATAGAAGCTGAAACTACTGTTTTAGCACCTAAGTCACTCTTTGGTTGCTACATCTGAGCTTGTCACCCTGAACTCCTTCCTTTTAGTCATGGTTCATCCTTTTACAGGTATACATTTAGGTCTATTAAATTTAGTACACCTAAAGGTTCAGAGGACTCCAGCACCCCAGATTTTAGCAATGGGAACTGTTAATGCTCAAGATCTTTGGATGCTGTGCTAGTCTACCACTTATTTCGGGATCTTTAAGTCTCTTTTTCTTTCTAGTAAACAATGACCCCACAAGACATGCTGCAGAAGATCACTGAGTTCTGCTCAAAGTAGTTTATCTTGATGTCTTAAGTCATCAGTACATCTTAGATGCTATTTTTGTTGCTCCGGAGGTAAGCAGCACTATCTCCTCCTGTGTAGAAGTGCCATGAGGATATTTTTCTTTCTCACTAGATGAAGAGGAATTATATTCCTCACTCTCATTATCTCAGTCATTGTGGTTTCTTTGCTCTTTGACTGTGCTTTTAATGTGTAAACTTTCCATATCTCTAATCTTTTAATTCTTCATTATCTTCTGGTTCTAGCCGCTTGTGATTAACATCAAAAGAAGAAAAGATGACAGAGAATGGCTAAGCAAGTATAACAGACTCTTATATCTCAGAGCAAAGTGCTGGTTCTAGTTTCTTCAGTAATTAATAAAATAATGAAATAATGATACATTTTCTTTCTGCATATTTAACCTTTAAAATTCGAAATGCTTTGTAAAGGAAACAGAATGATAATCCCTAAACTATCAGAAGCAGCCAGTTTCACAGACTTGACATACCCTTGCATCGTATGAGTTTTTTGTCTGACTGATTGCATCCCCTGAAACCTACCTACACCTTAAAATCAATGTCACTCAGAATGCAAACAGCATGTCTTAACAATATCAATAGAAGGTGGACCGTGGAAATTGTCTTTATTGGTGTTAGCTAAATTGCTACATACTGTGAATGAAACCACTCCTGCCTTACAGTAGCAGGAAAAGATCAGATCTACAAAGACCTCAGAAAGAAACTTTGTGTTGGTATGCAGAAGACCGAAGAGACTTGTGTTTCCATAGTAACTACAAACATTTTTCTGGCTTCTAAGCCATTCCTCCTTTGCCTCATGAGTCTATTTGTCATATCCACCCACCTATGCGCAGGTACCAGGATACACTACCCAAAGATCTAGAGATAACAGATATGGCAATCAGAGGAACTGGCATTACTTCATCTTGTTCATAATGAGTTTGTTCATAACAAGTCAGGCCTTGCAGCCTGATCCTTGCAGGATGCTCACAAAGGAAGCAATGGATATCACCAAAAGTAAGAGCCTGCAAAGGCAGCCAGAGAAGTTGAATGACCCACTGAAATGACTGAGGACTTCTCCATTCATGGACAAGTGAAAATCATGGAAAATCAACCCCTCTCAGACTAAAAAAAAAAAATATTTAAAAAATAATCACCAGCACTATGGAAAAAGATTTTTCAGATTGTACATTCAAGAAAAGTAGGATTCAGTCCTTTGGAATATTGTTAATTTATGTACTTGCTTTAAAAAGCACATAGCCTGTAAAAGTGTTAATTCAATATAACACATTCTGTCTCATGAGATTTATTTAAGTGAAAATGTCACGCTGGTTACATTTTAAATAAGAGTTAATTATAACTGCTATTTTTTTAAATTTCTTAGATCATTGTGAGTTTATCTCAACTACAGGCCACTGTAAAATATGCTATTAGGTTTCTGTATTTTTGAGTGTTAAGGCCCTATAGGGCCTATGAGTATACGCAGAGCTACCTTCTTATAGAATCATAGAATCATAGAATGGTTAGGGTTGGAAGGGACCTTCAAAGGTCATCTAGTCCAACCCCCCTGCAAGAAGCAGGGACATCCCCAACTAGATCAGGTGGCTCAGAGCCTCATCCAACCTGGCCTTGGACATGGGGCATCTACCACCTCTCTGGGCAACCTGTGCCAGTGTTCTACAACCCTCATTGTAAAAATATCTTTCCTAAGATCTAATCTAAATCTACCTCCTTCTATTTCGAACCATTACCCCTAGTCCTGTTACAACCGGCCCTACAGAGAAGAGGTGTGTACAGTAAAGGTAAAGATAGAATCCATCCACTGCCCATTAATGCTTTGGATTTTGTGCTCAGGTCCAAAAGAAAGGGCCAGATTATGGGCGTGGAAAAATCCCAATGAGGTCACCCCTGATCATACCTGACCTACCAGAAACCCAAAAGAAGTTACTTTCCCCCCTCAACCCAAACCACCTATGCTCTGTTTAGTTAGGAGATACAGGGAGCTGATGAAGACCAACAGCCAGTAGCTCAGACTTTGGGCTTTCAGTGAAGAATATCACCTTTCAGTAATAGTCACCTTTCATTCCTCATACAGTTAATGGAGAAAAGATGGCAATTCAGCTATTCAAAAATGTAAGTCTGAATGTGCCTATCTTAAGCTGAAAATAAGTCCAAATTTTTTTTTTTCCTTGTTGTGGGTGACGTGGCCTTTGCGGTAGGGTAGAGAAAGGACTTTGCATTTGGCACACAAGTCATGCATTCTGCTTTGCTTTCATTTCATGTTCTATGTCAAGGATGCAAAAGTAAACTGAAAGTTTGCTCCCTGCAAATTTAATGTCATGGTTAGTGGAAAAGAGGTGAACTCAAATGAAAAATTCTTATTGTACAAGATAATTCATATTCGGTATTGCAAGCACCTGGGAAAGCAGAAAGCTATCCACTTCCCTTATTATTTGTTTACTTTAATTAGAGTAATCAAAAAGAGGATAATGACTTTTTAACGACAAGAACAAATTGTTATAACTGTGATTTCAGGAGGAAACTTTATGAAAGAAGAGTGGAGGAAACAAACCAATAAACCAAATGAAACATCAAAAGTAAATCCATCATGTTTCCTCATCAGGAGATGAAGAAACCTCCTACCCTTTGTCCTGCACATATCTGATCAAGGTCTCACTTTGCTGTGACGGAAAAAGTAGACAAGCCTTTTTTTTTTTTTTGTACAAAATACAAATAGAAGTCTTTGCAGGATCTGTGCATGATGGATTGAATTCATCACCACTCTAAAGTTGTATGTTACTTGTCTAAGTTCTGGTCCTGAATGCTCATTCTGAATGAAATCGTGCAGGTGAATAACTTTGAACCACAGATCTGAGTGAGACCATCAAGAACCCTGAGACCCATCTGCAGAGTTACAAGTGACCATGCAATAGCCAGTAACTTTTGAGAGATCCATGTGAACTATTCCCAAACTTTGCCTACCATAAAGCACAGACTGTTTCTCCACCCCCACTGCAAACCTGAGACCCAAAGCCTACTACACTCCGAGCACCAGGGAAAGAATAAGACAACAAGCAATATCCCAGGTCTCAGCAGCTGCATGACAGCTGTAAATGGCAGAGAATCTCAGAAAGTGGATCGCGCCCTGAGCATGGAGGAAAGCAAAAACACCTAAGGTCCTTGTCATTCTGGGTCAGTTTAACCAGGAATATGTGAGCAAGACACCACTAACAGGGCATTGAAAAGCTTCTGGCTGTCACTGATGCACCAAAATACTCTGCCCAGGGGACCTTTTCCAGCTGTAGCTTATCTCTGATATTTCAGAAGAAAACCAATTTTCTCTATCTCCCAAAAGCAAAGTTAGACATCAAGAAAGAAAATAATATCTCTTCCCATTGCCTGCAGGCAACAGTAGACCCCAGGAAGTATGCTGTGGACTAATTAAATACTGTTATGAACAGAGTGTAACAAACTCACCGTGATCTGTTTCCTTTCATCCCCTTTTTGGGAAGCCAAATAAATTATCTTATCCTGATATTGCACAGTTTAATTTCAAGCTTCTATCTCATCCTTTTCCTATCATACAATCTCCCCTTGAACAAATCACACTCCAAGTTTCCGTTATTTAATCACTTCCACTGAAATAATTCAATTTCCTCATCTCCATGACTGTCTAGGACCTCCTTACAGAACTTCCTTTGCTGTTAGAGTCCTTTTTTTAATTTTCAGTTTAGAAAGATTTATTATTTATTATTATTTATTATTATTTATTAGTAGTGCAAAGTTCTTTGACTTTGCACTACTTCCTATTATATAACTTCCAAATGTAAGCTTCTCCCTCCTAGTCCTCATTTTTCTGGGTTACCCAAACCATTACTTTTTAATCTTTTTTAAAATTAATTATCCATTTCCCTAACTAGTCATCCATCTTCAATTTGTTAATCTCTTTTTACAATAGGTGAACAAAATACATCTTTAAAAATTACAGATAAGCTTTAGACAAACTTAACTTACGGAATCAATTTAACCCTGGAGGAGAGGCGAGACATGAGGCCAGAGTAAATGAAAGAGTTGATGGGTCCACATAGATTTAAACTTCAGGATATTATGGTCTATGCTATCTGTGAACCCCTAGAAAAGAATGACTTCAGAAAGACTTGTCTGAAGATTTTCTGCTATGAAACATGTTCTAGGGAGACAGAAATATTGATGAATTCTAACAGTAAATTATAGTGACATCCCACAGGCCTATGTGTTTGTGCCAGGTGTCAGCCAGCCTTCAGACACCCTCTCACTTCGCCCTTGCAGATTATGATGTAGGAGCTGGAGCTGCTGACATTTATAACTTTCAGTTACTTTTGCTATTAAGCTACTTCTGCTTTTGTTAGTCTCTGTAGAAGAAGAGGGAATTAGCTACAGCTGTTGTAGCTGCCCATGTGCATCTTCATGTTTGCAGCTTTTGAACCCATCCTGCAGTATAAGTAAGTTCCCAGCCTAACATGTTCACTGTTTTGAGACCGCCTAGCCGAAGAGTGTTTAAGAGCTGGGACTTTGACTCCTTATTGCAACAGAATGCAAAGATAGCTACTGTTAGCTAAACAGGTAATTACAATTTAACATTAATTAGACAGGAGGAAAGTTTGCCATTCCAAATGCACATTATCCATTTCAACAGGAATATCTGGAGAGAGTCAGGTTTCCTATTAACTCAAAATATCAGAAAACAGAAGTTTATTTGCCAGGCAAATCCATCACTGAACTCCAAAATTATGCATGTTGTAGTGTATCTGTTGATTTCATGCTGGGCAAGGTGACAATATTCAGGTAACACACACACTATCTGCTGGCTTCAACGGGGACTGAAGAGGAGTTCTCCACAAGCACTTTTTTGCTATGTGTTTCAAAATTGTTTTCTCCATTCTGTGTACCTATGCATTTCCCCCACAGATTTTAATAGATAGTTTCTAGTGACACCAACCAAGCATTTAAAAAAAGTTTATTGAGCATTTGTTTTTCATCAGATTCCCTTGCTACTCCTTATCCCATTCAGAGGCCAGTGCTGGCAAAAATACTTTTACGGAAGATAATTCAAAGATGAACAGGTTTGCTATTTTAGTCAAAACAACAAAAGAAATCCATAAAACTGCGCTAGTACTTCCTACTTTCGGGATCTCATGCTTGCCTTCTGACCACTAATGGCTACACTGAGAGACAATGGGGATGGTGCATGTTCATGGGGAAGACATTTAAAAAAAAAAATGCCCAACCCTCTACTTTTGCCCTTGCACTGCTGAGGACAGTGCAGTTGACTAAAAGACTTCTAAAAGTTTCCAATTCACACTCCGATTTGCTTGTTTTATAATGGGATTGGAGTGTACGGCAGCAATAGATTGTACCTTTGCTGCACAGGAAGCCAGTCTGACCCATCTTTGTTTCTAAAGAAACCTATTGTGATAGCAACAGCTTTGCACAGTTGTTTCACACAGTGTTTACCAAATTGTCCCTTCTCCCATAGGCTATTATTCTGCTCCGTCTGTGCAGAATATAAAGTGCTGCTCTACCCGTTAGTGTAGAAAAGGCCATGGAGTGGGTAACACCTCCCTCTGGAAGTCTGAAGGCTGACAGCAAAGCAAGCCAGTTTTCCATTATTTCCAAAAATGCCACAAACCCAGAGGGTTACCATTCACTTTGAAAGAAGTAGAATGTATAGCTAAAATAAAAGAAACAGGGGAGATTTTCCTGACACAAACTGCAGGAGAATATTTTGTACATCAAAAATTAGCTGGAATAAGAGTGACTGTCCATTTGCAGTGAAACACCTATAATAGTTAGCATTCCCAGAGCATCCTTCACAAATTCATTGCAAATTACTGACCAGAACTGTTATGCAGGCAAGAGTTAAATACCACAGAAAAGTGTACCTGTCATCTGCTGTATTTTCTATCTAGGGAAAGCTTTTCTAATGCAAAAATCTGAGTGTTGCAGGTGGTAGTCGGGGGCTGCTTCCTGTTGTCAAGAAATAAATTTCTATTGCGAAAGCTCACAGTGAATTTTTTTTTGTATGAAATCAGATGAAGAAAGAAACATGGCATTTAATGATAGGCTAAAAGCTGCTACTCCAGATAGCTCAATGTGTTTGCCTGAGTAAATACAAATTAAAAAAAAAACAAAAAACCTCTCCATGCTTGGCCCCACATTTACACCCTCACTTTATCATATGCTTTCTGTGCATTTCATGGGGAGAGGTTTTTTGGTCTGCTTAGTCATCGATCTTACTTTAAATGCTCCTTAGCATTATGGTAGATCTGCCCAGCAGCTACTCTAAAACACAACAAATCAACCAGCAGTTTGTTATTTCTGTGCATTAAGACAGGTCAGAGCAGTAAGGAATACTCAATATGGGATGCAATGGAGGAGTAACCAGTGAGAAATGTGTAATACAAAGCAGTCTAGCAATAGTGGCAAAGAAAAGAAGGAGAGTGTTGTGGTTTTGTTTAGTGAGGGGGGCCTAAGGTGGCAGCTTCTGTAGGAAATTGCTAGAAGTCGCTCCCCTTTGTTCAGTGGACTCAACCGGGCCTAGGGCGGACCCTCTGCTGGCCAAGGCCGAGCCCATTGGGAGCAGAATGTCCCGTGATAGCGCCTCTGCGATAATGTATTTAAGAAGGGGAAAACAGAAAAATAAAGGAGAAGAGAAGATGTGACGAAGCTGAGCAAGGGCAGAGGCCCAGAGGGGGAGGCGCAGGCCTCCGGGGCCTTGCAGCCCTCACCCTCTGGCCTCTCGCCAGGCGGCCGACTGGGCCCAACTCAGCCCAGTCTGGCTGCAAGAGGTGGAGAGGAGATGAGATGGATGATGTGAAGAGATCCTGAGAGGCTTCTGCCATCCTGTTGTGAAGAATGAACTTTTCTTGTGAGAAGAACGGCTGTAGACGCCAAGGTCAGTGAAGAAGGAGGGGGAGGAGTAATGTGGCTCCTGGCCAAGATTCCCCTGCAGCCCGTGGTGCAGCCCATGGTGGAGCAGGTTGTCCCCCTGCAGCCCATGGAGGTCCACGGAGGAGCAGAGATCCACTTGGAGCCCGTGAAGGATCCCACACCGGGGGAGGTGGATGCCTGAATGTGGCTGTGGCCTGTGGAGGACCCACTGGGGCAGCTCTTCTGGAGAGACTGTACTCTGTGGAAGAGATAACCTACGCTGGAGCAGTTTAATGAAAGACTGTGGCGTATGGGTGGGACTCCACACTGGAGCAGGGGAGGGATGTGAGGAGTTCTTCCCCCAACTGTGAAGTAGTGGTGTAAAACAACGTGTGATGAACTGACCGCGACCCCCATTCCCTCTTCCCCCCGTGCTGCTCGGGGGGCGGGGGAAGGTAGTAGAGATAATGTTAAGCTTGGGAGGGGTGGAGGAGGTTTATCTTGTTTCTCTGTCTCATTCTCCTGCTAGTTGTAGTAATAAATGAATAGTTTTCCCTAAGTCGAGTCTGTTTTTGCCCGTGACAGTAACTTTAAGGATTTCTCCCTGTCCTTATCTCAAACCTCGAGGTGTTTTTCTTATATTATCTCTCCCTATTCTCTCGGAGGGTGGGGGGAGTGAGAGAGAGACTGCGTAGTCTGGTCCGGATCGGGGCTGAACTACGACAGAGAGAAATAGAGAAAATACTCCTGTCACAAAGCCATAATGCATGGTGCTGGATAATCTTTTGACCACTCCATCTCATCTGAACATAGATAATATTCTTAGACGACAGAGTCACAAAGTCTTTGATGATTACTTACGTACCCTGACATCAACAGCCATGTTCCTCATTTGTGTGGCTAAGTGAGTTAATTACTGCTTTACATCTGTGCCCAGTTGAGAGTGGCAGCAATGATTTCAGCCCAAGAGCTGATGCTGAGCCCTTCCCATTCAGCTACCTGGCCCGTGTAGTCTTGAGGTGAATGACAGGCTTTGCAAACAACACAAAAGGCATTGTAGGTGTCGGTCCATTTCACAGTTTATATCTCTGTGATTGATAGTAGTACATGGTCAAATGCGACAGCTGTTCTCTGCGCTAACATTTGGATCACTCTGAATAAGCTGTTGAATATATGTGTCTCCACAGGTCCAATGGAATTACTACTGAAAGCAAAAATAGCCTCTCCACTCAGGTTCTTCTGTCATAAACAGATCCTCAAAAATACCTTTATAAACAAAAGACTTGAAAAATTTGAGCTCTGTTTCTCATATAGAAAAAAAAAAGCCATTTGAGACATCTGTTACTGTTAATCTATTTTTACGCAAATTCAGAGGATTTCTTTTGTTGTTGGGATTGAAGTGGAATTTAGATTATCGTGTCAAATTTTCCATTGCAGCATCTGCAGCGGACGCAGCTTTGGATGCCCACATGTGCCTTGTTTGTGAGCCTCATGCGGACGCAGGTAGGAGATAGACTCCAGGGGCCTCAGGGAAGGAGCGATGTTGTGACCTGGGCCTTTTTGGTGGCTAACGCTTGGTGTTCTGTGTGTTGGCACAATCACAGGCAGTGATAGCTGCAGTGATCAGAGAGATCCCTATACCTATCAAGGGGCAGCACGGGCAGCTGGCTGTACCTGTCAGCTGCCAGGTACATCCCTGAAGAGCAGAGATGGGCATGGATTCAGATCCTTTCAGGAGTGCAGCAGAAAATCTCTTCAGATTAAAAAAAAAAAACCAACCAAAACACTATTATAGGCAAAAGACTCTGCAACAGAGAAAAGCACATAATAACCCTGCCTTCTAATGTGTTTCTTTCCCATTCATCCTGGGAAAGAAATCCCAAAATCCAATCCCTTCAGCTATTTTCAGAGAAAGATTTGCTTTCTGAAGTCTAGACATAAAAGAAATGAGATGCAAGACTTGTGGTGACTGCCCAGGCCTGAGAAATATTTGTTTGCTTTTTGTGTTACATTTTACAGTGAATACTGCCCTTCTCTCACTCTCCTATTTCATACCCCTACCAATTTGTTGCTTTTACCTGTATTGCAACCAGTAAATTTTTATAGGAATAAATTTCACTGTCAGAGAAGAATGTGAGTTGAAATTCCTTTATTTTTCTAAGGGGCTTTGAAGTCCCCAGAATGAAAGTTCCAGTAAAGCACAACATTGTCTTCTTCTTGGAGCAAGGTAAAAATTGAGGTTGTCTTCAACTGAGGAAAAAACCTTGTTGTGGTTTTGCTTAGTGAGGGGGGGCCTAAGGTGGCAGCTTCTGTAGGAAACTGCTGGAAGTCGCTCCCCTTTGTTCAGTGGACTCGACCGGGCCTAGGGCGGACCCACTGCTGGCCAAGGCCAAGCCGATTGGGAGCAGAATGTCCCGTGATAGCCCCTCTGCGATAACGTATTTAAGAAAGGGAAAACAGAAAAAAAAAGAGAAGAGAAGATGTGACAAAGCTGAGCAAGGGCAGAGGCCCAGAGGGGGAGGCACAGGCCTCCGGGGCCTTGCAGGCCTCACCCTCTGGCCTCTCGCCAGGCGGCCGACTGGGCCCAACTCAGCCCGGTCTGGCTGCAAGAGGTGGAGAGGAGATGAGATGGGATGAATAAGGTGAAGAGATCGTGAGAGGCTTTTTGAGGCTTCTGCCAGCCCGTTGTGAAGAATGAACTTTTCTTGTGAGAGAAACAGCTGCAAACACCAAGGTCAGTGAAGGAGGGGGAGGAGTAATGCAGCTCCTGGCCAAGATTCCCCTGCAGCCTGTGGTGACGACCGTGGTGGAGCAGGCTGTGCCCCTGCAGCCCATGGAGGTCCACAGAGGAGCAGAGATCCGCTTGGAGCCCGTGAAGGACCCCGCACCGGTGGAGGTGGACGCCTGAATGTGGCTGTGGCCCGTGGAGGACCCGCTGGGGCAGCCGTTCTGGAGGGACTGCACTCCGTGGAAGAGATGACCCACGCCGGAGCAGTTTCACGAAGGACTGTAGCCCCTGGGAGGGACCCCACGAAGGAGCAGGGGAGGAATGCGAGGAGTTCTTCCCCCGATGATGAAGCAGCGGCATGAAACAACGCATGATGAACTGACCACGACCCCCATTCCCTTTCCTCCCCCGTGCCGCTCGGGAAGGGAAGGTAGTAGAGATAAATGTTAAGCCCGGGAAGAGGGAGGGGTGGGGGGAAGTTATCTTGTTCCCTGTCTCATTCTCCTGCTAGTTTTAGTAATAAATGAATAGTTTTTCCCCAAGTCGAGTCTGTTTTGCCCGTGACGGTAACTTTAAGGATTCCTCCCCGTCTTTATCTCAAACCTCGAGCTGTTTTTTTCTTATATTTCTCCCCCTATTCTTTTGGAGGTGGGGGAGCGGGAGAGAGACTGCGTAGTCTGGTCCTGATTGGGGCTGAACTACGACACCTATACAGTCTACTCCAGTTGAATCATATATTGAGACTTTGGGCTCTTTGCTTTTACAACAACATCTTAGATCTCTTTCGAAGATGTGATCTGCATCCTCTGCAGTTATTTATCTTCATGTTATAGCACTTTCACTTCTGACAGAGGAACGGCCTAACAGACTGACACTAGAAGCATATTCCCTTATATATATATTAAATATAACTTGGAAACCCTCACGTGCCTTTAAGTGTTTCTGCAGCTTCTAGAAGTGTTCAGACCATTTGGTGGAAGCATGTTAGCTTGTTTCTACTGATTTCATGTGAGGAGTATGAGCCCCATGCAAACAGGGGCTCAGATCAGCTAATTGCTAGTGCTTGACCTGCCTGTCCTCCATCTCAGCGCTGCTGTTGTAGCAGTGCCTGTTAGTTAAAATTATTTTCATGATGTCATATTCAGAAAAGAAAAAAACAAGATTTTGCTTATGGGAGTTCTTACAAGGAGTTCTGGAAAACCTCAATTCAATTAAGTCTCTGTGGTTTAGATTCAAGTTCCCCTTGCTGTATAATTGATGTAATTTTGCTTTAAGACTATATTGTTAACTTTATGATTCACTTTTGGAGTCTGAGATATAATAGAAAATTTAATCATATACACATTTTAAAATACTTTAAACAATGAGTGGAAAGAACATGTTATCTTTCTTAAACCATCTCTTAAATGACAAGATCCCTACATTAAAGCCCTTTTATAGTCTTCCAGCTGCGGCAACAAGACATGTATTGTATATGAATTATATTTATGTAGTTTTTAGTACAAATAAATACAAGTTCTTAAATTGTCCTTCTTTCTAGGGCTTTGAGGTGGAGACATTCGTGCTGTGATTGTTCCAGTTTTCCTTTTCTAGGGAAATAAAGAGAGCCAGACCCTATTACTTATCTACAGTTTAATCTTAAAAAGCTCACCAGCACACAGGGTCATTAAAACATGATGCAATGTGATATGCTCACCGCACCACTGACTGATTTTTTTTTTTTTCCAGCTTGGACTTCCAGTCCCAGTCCCATCCAGAAGTGAACAGATATGTAAAAATGGATCAGCGCTGTCACAAATCTCAGGCAGGGTTCCTCCTTGTTAGAAAAAAAAAAGAAGAAAGGTGAATATATCTTTATATATTGTTGAAAGGTACTGTTTCAGTACCTTTCTATCTGTTGCAATTTCAGAAATCCTTATCAGAGTGCAGGGGTGAGACTATGCAAAATAGTGAACTGGATTATTTACCACATGTATTTCTTACTTTCATGAAGGAAGATGTTTAGAGAGGATGCTTGTCACCTTACTGAAAACCAACAAAGGTACATTGACTCTGACAAGCCTTTCCAAAATTCACCTCATCCATTTTAGACCTAAAATGAAATGCCTGACCTGTTGATAGTGGCTGTCACCATAGAGCCATCTCAACGGGCTCTATAGGGAAAATACCCAGCTAATTCAGAGTCGATACCCAGAATATAGATTTAAAAGTAAGTTGAACTCCTCCCAAAATAATCAGCCCATCCTTCTAGAAAATGGACTATTTACACATGGTCCATTACCAAGATATTGCACTGATACTTCTGAAGAAGTCCAAGAGATGAAGAGAAAGATCCTCTCTTAAAATTCATGCACTATGTTCAGTGTAGGTGAAGAAGGAAGGGTAAAGCTGCAGGCCACTGCTGTGTTCAAGGCTGCAAGAAAAAACAGAACGAAGAGACTCGAGTTTGTCTGGATTCTGACAAACCTTGGTCTCCCACTAAAAGTAGAATCAGATATGGAGAAATAATTTCTTAAAAATAAGGATAGTTTAACATGTTTATGATTAATAGGAGTACTTTTAATAATGGAATTACTGCAGTTAAGAAATTTCCCAAGTATCTCTGTGTGTCTTAAATTTTTCCCTATGTTTTGCCTTAAGCAGTTCAACTAAAGACCTCCCTGGCATTTTGGAGGAGCACACACAAGAGACCATGGAGAAGAGTTGGGAGTTCAGGATTATGTAGTGTGACTGTGAAGGGTGGTATTTTAGGAAAAGCTGTCAGAAAGTCACTCTAACCTTACACATGTGTTCTATAGGCTTGGAGCTAGTAACAGCGACAGCTTTCCTTCTGGAACAACTTGGAGGCACATGGGATGCAGGGACCTGGCTCCCTTCACAATAATGCCCTAGGTAGGCTCAGAGTGGTGCTTGGCCAGACTGTGACACACACATTGGGACATTTATTGAGGCAGGATTGAAGACTCTGGTAATAGGAAAAAAAATAATTGTAGATTGTAGTCAGTTGATTAAATATTTCTGGCTCTGGACACTTTTGCTGAAAGGAATCTCTCCTGGTGCATTAGTACTAGTGCTGGAGTTTGCAGGGAAATTCACCCCAGATGCTTACAGATGGTCTGTCTCAGATCACTGGACTTAAGAACCTATTCTTCCCCTTGGCCTTGTGCAATGTGAGTATAATAATTTTCAGCTTCCACTGAGGAAGCTATTTTGGGTGCTTTGGAAGTGTGGCAGGTTTCCATCAGCTTTTGCTGATAAACAACATTAAAGGCATTAATTGTAGACCAAATAATTTGTTGTTCTGTATGTTATAATTTCAGTGAACATGTTTTAACAATTTTTTATTAAGCATTGTTTTACTAATGGAGCAAAATAATTTTAGAGTAAAGTAGTTGAATAAGTACTCACAATTTTGAGTGACTGATTCTTACTTCTGCTACTCTTTTCCTATTCAATAAGTACTTACTGTATAGCATCTCTCTTGAAATGACTGGGAAAAAAGAAAACTATTGCATCTGTCTGTGTAAGCAGATTAGAGTTTTCATTAAACTTTTAAATGAATAAAGCATTAAGCCTTTATCTATTAATTATTTCCATTCTTAAGTACTGTCCAAGTAACTTACGTTCTTTAACTGTAATTTTCAGCAAAATTATGCTTACACCAAATAGAACTAATCATTTTCAATAGTTTCAAAAATAAAAATCCCTATTGATAATATAAAATGAAATTATGTGTTCTTGAATGTTAACACAGTTTCTTAAACAAGTTTGTTCAAAATCAGTTTTTATGTCCTGTTGGTGCAGTTAATATTTTCAAAGTGTTTCATAAAGTATGATTTGCATACATCAGTAATGGGTATATCACCACAATTTTTTTCTGGCATGCTAATTTCCAGTGAAGTACTTGGGCATCTTTACAAAACATGGTAAAATAAAAGGCAAATAATTTGATGGGGAATATAATGATTTCTGGCCAGTAGGTAGCATGAAATAATAGTGAATTGCCTTTAGCAAACATATTAAAATATTTGGGAAAAGATCTTGGAATGATCCAAACAACAAAACTTAACATATTTTTATTTCTAATAAATGCTTCCTCTTTTAGCTATTTTCCTCAATTTATTTCCATTCTATTCTCGGACCAATGGAAAGTCATTTGCATTGCTGTAATTCCAGAAGAGCATTTAAATGTCCAAATTTAATACAGAATTGTGTGAAAAGGAGGTTCATGTCTCTTTCATATTCAAACAATAAGATCTTAACATTAATCATCTCTCTGTGCTTTTATTACCAAACCCAGTTACATGGTACTGAATTAAATAGTCCTGAAAATAAATTTAGATAGCTTTCAATTAATGTACTTTGTGATGGTAATAAGTTAATATTACTTTTTAAAATTGTAGGATGCTAGCTGTTGTTGCATAGTGTTATATCCAATTTACCAGAAGTTTCCCTGTTCTTACTGTAGAAAACTTGTATGACAGCGATGCCATAAGAGCTGTCACGTTGAACTGTCTTTTTAAGAACTGCTACTGAAAATGCATGAGCTTTAATAAGCCATGTGTTGTTTTGTTTTGCTTTTTTTTTTTTTTACAATAACAGGTCAGGAAGTGGGTGGACAGCTCTACTGTGGCGTTTTCAATTTATAAGAAAAAATTATGTAAACAGTTTATGATGTTTGGTCATTTAGTTTGGGAGCTAGCAAAAAGTGCATCTTGGCTAAATTTCTAAAAAAAAAACCAGACAAAACCAAACTCATGCTGTGTGTACCATCCTCTGAGGGCCTGATCCCAAGACCAATGAAGATAATGGGGGGCTTTTTGCTAATTTTCTAAAAGAATGGATTAGTAGATCCACAGAGTGTCTCAGAATATCAGTTCTCATCCTGCTTCCAAATAAACTCTCTTAATGTAAAACTAATCTCCTCAAGGACCCTGCTTAGCTGTGTAGTGCTGAAGTTAAACCATTCCAAAAAATATTAAGTGTAAATGAATCTCATATGAGATGTTACTACTTTCATGTCACAGTAAACAAAATTATATGATACTACTGAAAACAGAATTAAGCAGAGTATAAACCTGTAATTGAAATGTATAGTGGAAGAAATAGATATGTTTAGGTAAGGAGAAAACTTATCCCAAAATCAACTCGTCGGGCGTCTTGGAATGAGCTGCTGTGCCCGCATCCCATAAATCAGAATTACTTAACAACCCATCCTGGACCAAGACTTGGATTCCCTGTGTGCTCTACGAACAACAACAAAATGAAAGATAAATAGTTTTGTGTGTGCTGGAACTTATAAGCCCATGTGGAATGTATGTCTCATGGCTCATTTCAAGGTCCATTTGAAGTTTTGTTGGTAGCTGGAATATTTATAAGGTCTTTTCTCTCCCCCATGCTAAGTCTCTGGGGCCTAATATTGATGCAGAACTTCTCGAGGGTTTGCCCTCAGCCTGGTGGCCTATTTTCACAGAAGTCACAAGAACTTAATTTTCTTGGGATTTCTATGTCTCTGTTAACTTTGTTGAAGTTGGCTAAGTAGTTCAGATGTTATTTGAGGATAACAGCCAGGCATTCACATATACAGAGACTGAGAAATTCACACTCTAATTTCTATGAAAAAACAGACTTAAAGTGATCCTCAAAGAAGTTAAAAATTAATAGAAATGAGTAATTTTATCATGAGTAAAATCTTTCTCAGTGTTAAAGTTATGTCCTTTTTTTTTCTTTTTTAGGATATTTTTGCATCAAACTTTGTTTTCAGCTCCTGCCACGCTAATGGCTTGCAGTGTGCAATATAATTCTTTGCTGCTTGGCTTAGCTTTAACATTAAGAAGCTGCAAGCAAAGCTTTTGCAGTCCTGCTCTGGATACAATCTGATTGCCTAATAATTTTTCAACTCACCGATTTCACAGCTTCCACCAGATTTCAATAGACGACGGGTGTCTCAAAGGCAGTACCCAATGCTGGTTCACACAACCCCGGTACTATCTGGACATCTCCATTCCAATGTGTGGCATTAGCTTTGGAAGAGTCATTTTTGATTGCTTTATCGGTAACCAGTGCTTTTCATGACTCAGCTGGAATAGATCCCACGGGAGGACAAAGCATTTCCCACATTTGAAAAACTTTTCAGAACTCCTTGCAGTCTTTGAGCCTGTGCATCCCTGCTAACCCCCTGTGGCTTGTGAATCCCAGCCTACCCATCATGCAGAGGAAAGCAGGCAAGCAGCAAAATATCCATCTCTCAGTGATTTTAGTCCATCGTGCTTAATTGGCTCTGACAGACATGAGTTAGCAGAAGACATGAAAAAGAAGTATGATGGTGGAGGAAACTCCCAAACAGCTATTATTTTTTAGCTGAACAGGTATTTCAGCCTCTTTCTTCTGCTTTGATTCAAGCCTAGGAGTGGTGGCTCTTGGTTTCTAAGTCCGTGGTTTATTTCTTCACTTGTCTAGTTCCTGTGTCCTACATACTTAGCTCACATGGGCTCTTCTAAACCTGACAAATTGCCAGATCATACCAGATTAAACTTTTCATTGATTTCACACTCCAGCAGGGAAGCATTTAGTGACCTTTATCAATCAGTCTTCCCTGGCTGAAAACCAGTTTTATTTATAGGATGTGTTAGTCTGTAGCCATTACAACTACCTAGAGCAAAGGCACTCGGTGAAATGCCTTGCTTGATTGGCACATCTTTTCTGTATTATTTTAGTAAAGGGAAAGAAAAATGCCCACACAGACCAAGGAGGAACCAACTTCTGCCACTTCAGAGAAACCAAACTTAATCCCATATTTGTGTTCCAAGCAAACAAAGACTTCTAAGTCCCATGGCACAGATATAAAGTTCACCTCTATAGCAAGATTTGGCATGACAAAAGCCTACTGCAGACTCTAAAGGCTATTTCAGGGGAAACCAGAGGTGACACATTATTATGTCCACCTAGTTTTGGCCAATCTGTGTATTTTCAACAGTTGTGAAGAGTAGCATTTTGTCTTCCACACTTCTAGCTTGAGAAAGTGACCTTAGCAACAGAGTCAGGCCAAAAATGGCCTTAATCAGTTTGTCACAATACTTAGACACAGGTGGCAAGGAAGAGAGCAGCTGCTGTGAGAACAGCAAATGCCCACGTAAGCATGTCCTCAGGCTCCTCAAGAAATAGCAGAAAGAGTCATACTAGGGTGATTCTGACCTGGAGTCCTCAAACCAGAGAGCTGGCGAGGAGGAAGTGTGACGTCTGAGTGACGGAGTGCTCTAGGAGAATGAAGCAACAGTCCACCTGGATTTGATCTTCCTAAGTTAATAACAAGTTGAATGTCAACATGATGAAGATATGACCCCCACGTACCTTGTCACAAATTTCTAATAAACAATCGTAGCATTTGACCACATTCAAAAATGTAAAGTCAGTGGAGAGGTTTCAGCACTCATCCTGTAGTAAATAACTAAAACGGGTTAGATGTGCCCTAAGAACGCCAATTTCTTCCATTGAGCACAAAGTGGTCCCTGTGTGACTAGCTCAGATGGACCTGCCTTACAAACACTTGCAATCAGGCAAAATGAAACTGACCTCAAGTGTCTCACTGCAAGCATCTATAACAATCACAGATGATACTTTCTGTATTTACCAGAAAAACCCTAAAGCTCCTTGGGTAGTAACTGAGGTGCACATCAAAAGAAGGAATGAAGTTACAGCTGGAGAGAGGTCTTGTACTAATAGTTCACACTAATGCTCTGTGATTGTAATTTGTCAGGACAATCATCTCTCTTTGCTGAAGCAATCTGTCAGCTGAAATTCTACATTGCCACATAAAGCTCAGAGGACATAACAAAGTAAAGCAAGCATTGCTAACATTAGGCTGTGTTGGAGAAAGAATATTCTGATTTTCATGTCTGGAAACAAAAAAAAAATCCCCTAACGCAGAGTATTTATGGTTTGTTTTCCAAAAAGCCTTAGTTCCAAACAAGTTTATGACAGGTAGAGGTAGATTCCATACGGTAGATTTTCTTCTCTAACAGTATGGCGAACTTCTTTCTGAAGAATCTTCCAGGTCAAACCTTACCTTTGCTTTATGTAATGCTTTTGTTTTGCTTTCTTTGACTCTTCCATGCAGTATTCTACATAAAATGTTTTCTGACATGGAGGACATCTCTGGCATTTTATATTTGCGAAAGATCAAGCTCATGTGGTCGCTTAGCTGTCACCTTACGTAAGGGGTCCTGCTCGCATGTGCTGGCAATCTGAGACGCTGGGAGCACAGGGGACTCTGGAGCTGGCAGTCTTCTGCAAGTTTCCTGATTTATGCGGAAAGAAAGAGGGAACTATTTCACCTCCAAATAGTGGTGTTAAACAAACTAAGATAGATAGATCTAGAATTTGCCTTTAAGAAGAACCATGAGAAAAGAGAAGTGCGTAAATACTGGAAATCACTATAAAAGCTAAAATAAAGGCTATAGATATGGAAATAATGCCTTTGGGGGTAATTCAAGCAATTCAATCCATTATTTACTTGAAGAGATTATTAAAAGGTGACCTGAGCACTGCGCATAAGTGTCTCAGAGCTAAGAGATTTCTGATGTTACATGCCTCTGGCATTCAAAAATGGCAAAAGGAAATCCCAAGGCTGGAAGCTGAAGCGAGACTAAAGAAGGCAAGAAATCAGGCATACAATGTTTTGTTTGTGTTTGGTTGGTTAGTTTTTGTAATTAACCTTTGGAAATGTTTACTCAGAAAAAGAGTGAGCTCTTTATCATTCTGGATTTCTTTAAATCAGGATAGGATATCTGCCTACAAGAAACACTAAATTGTAACACAACTTTATGGACATTTTATTTAGAGATGTTTCTCAGTCTGTATTACACAGAAAGTCAGATTAAAATATATTAGTAAGAAGAGGGGCAAAAAACCCAACCCTGTCCTGTTTTTTTTTTTTTTTAAATTGTGATTGTACAACTCTATAAAAATACACATTTGCCTTTTGTGTAACAGAAGCTGGCAGATATTCTGAAAAGAAAGAATAACAGATGCAAGGCAGTCACCTCCAAAATTATCATATTGCATGTGATCAAAGGCACTGTTAAGGATGCTTCCTATTGTTTTTGCAGTATTGAAAATAAGCACCTGGGTTCTGAGAGTGCATTGAAGCCTTTCATCAGTGTAATGGATACTCATGTGTACAAAGTAAACTTGCCAAAAGACAAAAAGAGCAAGAAATCATTGTCCAGTTTTATACTCTTTGATGGTAAAATGGCCAGACTTTGAATGCTGCTCAATCCTAAGCTTTTTTTTTTTTAATAAGGGATCCAACTGCAGAGTGCTTGAGCAGAATGGTGGTGCGGCACTGAAGCACTCTGCACCCACGTTACAATGCCCACTTTTGCCATGACCTTTTGGAGCAACAGAGACATTGCATTTATCAGGTGTCCGTATCTGTTAGTGGCGAGAACGTTGCCTCTGCAAGAGAGGCATCATGAAAACAAATCAACTGAGGTGTTTGGAGTATGTATATATCCATATATGCTAAGTAGACACTGTGCAGAGACTCTTAATTTAAGCAGCTGTAAGAATGAGCTCTTTAAACTGCTTAAAAGAAACAATTGAAAAATTGAACAATAAAACTCTTTCTCTCTGCTGTGGATACCACCACAGTAACCTCTGCTTTGTGACTTCAAGATTAAGATCACAATAAATATAAACTATATGTGAAACTATGAGGAGGGTTTGTTTGGTAGCTCAGATGGAGATGGTGCAGCTGGACTAGCATTAGCCAAAGTTACCCAGAGGAACAGACTACACCAGTCCCAAAACCTGCTTTTTTTTGAGACAAATTGAAGATTCAAGAACATTCACTTTCAAGATTCTGGTTGTTCTGGCACTCATTTTTATTTAGGCGACTCTGATAATTAAGATCAGCTGGTAAAGACCTGTTAAGCTTTGCTCAATTTGGATACTGAAGGTTAAACCAAACAGAATGGATACCACTGTTTGTATCCCAGACCAGGCTGAGTCAAATGTAAATGTTTCTACACTGACATGTCCATGGGGTTTGAAGCTGACAGTGGGAGAAAGAACCTTAGAGGAAAGTAGGAAATGAAACAATTGAGAGAGGATCATCTACTTTCTGAAGTAGAATTGCCATTAACCTCACTGATGCTGGTTTCACTTTCTTGAACTGTTTCTGGGACATTTTGCTTGGTCTTCATCAGCACATCATTTAAAAAAAAAAAAAAGTTAAGCACTGGACAATTCTTCCATGAAATTGAAGGACTTTTTTCAGTGTTTTCCAGTTTCAAACCTGGTTTAAAATTACTCTCTTCGAAATACCCACAGACCTTTTCCCCCGCAAGCCTCCTCTCCCCAGTGTTTCTCTCATCATGGTGCTAAATTCTTTCCTCTGATCTGAGCACCTGACTCTACCTGACATTTAAGTGAGATGCACACCCACATCTGAAGGCGGGCTTTGGCTCTTTGAATCCAGATTTGTCTTTGTTTTATTTACAGAGAACAGAGTACAGGGAATTATTAAAAATAATTCAAAGGACTGATTTATGGACTATGCTCATCATTTTCTTCTAACAAGACTAAGAAGTTTTTCTTTGACACAGGTAAAATTTACATAAAAAGAAGTTTACTTACATAAAATAGTCCACACATACCTGCTTTTTGGGAGGAGTTTTTATTTATTTTTTTTTAAAGCTATCTTAATTGTGTTCTTTTAAACAGTTCTGTTAACTTCTGTGTGCAGTGGTTATGCAAAACATCTTTAAAGGCAGCAGTTTAAATTGAGATATTATCATGGGTTTTCTGGAGATTATATTTTATCAAGTGTAAAGCTAGTCTTTTAAATTAAACAGGTTATTTATAAGGTGCCTTACTGACAGAAGTATAAATGCACCTAAGAGGCTACTCTTAGCGTTGCTTTTTCACTTACAACTCCTGTTTTGTTGACAGAATCTAATTTTGGACTCACAGCCAGGTAACAATATACTAATCCATTCTCATTGCAACACTCTCTCACTATGCTCACTGGATATAGTGATTTAATAATAGCATAGTTTGAACACTTACTTTATGCATTTATTTTTGAAGTGTGTGGATGCATTCTCATCTAAGTTCCTTGAAGGAGTTCCAACAATTTTTTCTTATCGCATAAATATTTATAATAGATGCACTGAAATAGTCTCCAGAAAATACAAAGCCAGACGTTAATAGAAAAATTTTACACTGATGAAGGAAGAAAATGCTGTTTTATTTTAAGTGCAGAAGAATAACTTCTAATGTTTTATTCATAAGTGGAATTTCTGAGAACTTCTTGTTTAACCCTCCTCCTGTTCCCAGATAACAATAAACTGCAGAACGGGGGGCCAATGCTGCAAACTGCTAAGCACAGCCTGCAGAAAGTTGAGAGCTCTGAACTCTGCTTGACTTAGTGGTAATAAGTTTTAGAAATTGAAAGAGCTCATTTCTGCCCTGAGATGGATACTCCAAAAGCCCTTTGAAATCACTGCAGTCAATCAGACTTGTGACATTAATACTACATGAACTTACTTCCTTCAAATGATATTTTGCATAACATGAAATAAATCAAGAGACCAGAGACTGATATCTAAGCAAAATCTGTAGTTTGATGAAAGGAGTGCTTGATGAAGACTGTCATGAGCTGCTAATTACATAATGCTTTTAATATTTGTGAACCTCAGTGCAATGGCGAGGAAGGACAGAAAGAAGTACAGCACGGTTAGGGGATCAGCCCCTTCTTTGAAAGGCTGTAATTCAGAAACTCTTCTCTCTTCACGAAGAAAAAGCTACACAAAGACCACAGCACCCCAGTTCTCTCAGCTCACTTCACGCCTCAGAGGCAGAGGAGACGGTGCCTGTTTGTAAGCACAGAAATGCACATTTTGCCTTGTTGCTAAGCTATAGAAAAGCAAGGAAAGTTCTGCTTCATCCCTCACCTGCAGTATGGGAATAACAAACTTCCCACATCTACTTCTTTATTGTAAAGCAAGACCAGTGGTCCAGAGGCCGTCTCTTGCAGTCTGACGTCAAATGAGGCTATCACCAGGAGAAAAAATACAGCGCAAGTTGCAGGGAAGTCACATTACTTTCTAGTAACTGTGAAAGCAGCTGTGGGTATTCCTGTCAGAACCTATTACTTTCTATCATCTGGCTTGTCCACCAGTCACCTATGTTTTCCTGGATTCATTTTTAACAGTTCTACTCTGGCTGCCGCAATTGATGGTGAAATGCTCATGAGAGCAGCCATAGCTGAGTGCCTCTGCTCCTGAAAGATGCAACCGGAAACATTGCATGAATGAATACATGGATGGAACGAATACAGAGTTTTTTATAGCCGTTGGATTTTTTTTCTCTCTGCAACTCTACAAGAGCTAAAGCTCTCAGTGATCCAGAAAATATCCACCCCTTTGCTGCTGGTTTGCTCACTTGCACATGTTACTGACACGATGGTCCAGCCTGCCTTCTTGCTAGCAGTATTATGTTTATACATTTTTAAAGTATGCTGCTCATTGCGTTCTTTTCAAGATATGCTGGTAAATGGATCTGGGAAAAAAATATCTGCTATATGGAAACCTATTTTTGCTATATTTTATATATATAAGCTACATATACATCTGACAGATCTATTTATAATCTTTCATGTGTAATCTTAACCTTATTTGTACAAAGTATGAGTAAATGGAGCACCTCTCCTATGAGGACAGGCTGAGAGAGTTGGGGCTGTTCAGCCTGGAGAAGAGGAGGCTCCAGGGAGACCTTATAGCAGCCTTCCAGTACCTCAAGGGGGCCTACAGGAAAGATGGGGAGAAACTCTTCAGTAGGGCCTGTTGTGACAGGACTAGGGGTAACGGTTTCAAAATAGAGGGAGGTAGATTTGGATTGGATATTAGGAAAAAATTTTTTACACTGAGGGTTGTAGAGCACTGGAACAGGTTGCCCAGAGAGGTGGTGGATGCCCCATCCCTGGAAACATTCAAGGCCAGGTAGGATGAGGCTCTGAGCCACCTGATCTAGTTGGGAATGTCCCTGCTCCTTGCAGGGGGGTTGGACTAGATGACCTTTGAAGGTCCCTTCCAACCTTAACCATTCTATGATTCTATGATTCTATAAATATCAATACATACTATAGGAATAAAATTCATGTACAATTTGTATACAAATCTATACAATGTGTATGTTTGTAGATATACACACAGATCTCTTTATACTGTTATATCTAGAACATTTGATTCTCACAGTCTGGGTAGGTTTCCCATTTGCTGTGACAGTGCTGAATTCTCAGAGCCAGAACTTCTCCCGCAGATAGGCACAGCAGCCAACACAGCAGACCACAGCATTTTTGTCTGAGGTCAAGAAAGCCGTTGAACAATGCAGTATTATTTCGGAGGAGGCCATTACCACTTAATAAATTGTATCCTAAAGTGGAAATGCCAACTAAGGAGACTACAAAGAACAAAAGGCAGCAAATTTACAGAGCCCCAGACCCCATCTAAATGCTGTGTCTTGTCCTGTCTTGTCCTGGATCCTCAGGATCCAAACCACCAAAACTGGAGGATTTAAGTCTAGCTTAGTATCTGAATATCAAAGCAGAAGCTCAGTTGAACACATATCACAGATTTATAATCAAAGTTACATCCCTTTCCCATGATGTGGTCGTGTATACTAGGCAAAATAAAAAGATTCAATTAACCTCTCTACTCTACGATTGACTGTCTCTATGGCTTCCTGCTGGACTTGTGCTGTCCTCCTTCCCTGCTCCAGTAAGTCAGCAGAATTCCTTAAGGGGGAGCGGGACACTTGCCTCTGCTGATACAGTGAGTCAGCAGGACGTGCTGACCTCTTGTTCGTGAAAATTAGGGAAAAAACCCCGATCAAACTTCAGCAGGAGCAACATTTAAAAATAGAGGTTTTATCTTTGGCAACACAGTTAACTGCAGTGCTGGCACTATGATTTGTCACCAGTCAACAAACGTGATTCCTTATATTTATAAACCCTTCTGCATGCAAAATCCAGCTTCCATCAGATCCATCCCTGGCACACGTTGCTGGGGGGAGGAGGTGCTGTCGTACTGCCTTGTAGCTTCTAAAGGTCAATGGGCTTACAGCTCCTTTTGAGGCTCAGTGAACTGATGTCTTTTGGGGAAGGGATGTCTGAATCACTGCCTTCAATTCAGCAGGGACAAGGGCTAAGTGGAGGGAATTCAGAATTGCATGGAGAGCACTACATGGGAAAATAACTGAACACAGAGTGATCATCACTCCTCATGTTCAGCAAAATATGACAAGTGTCACAGAAATGGTATTACTGAAAATGGAAAGGCTTATATGTGGACTGCAGCTTTGGTGCTTTAAAGGACAATAAAAAGTCTCTGATTAAAGCATGGAGAAAACTTGTTTAAAGATGGTTTTGATGTACAGTAGTAAATCAAAAGCAACCTCTGCCATACTATGAGAACAATTACCTTTCTGCTTATTTAGCTTCTAATACTTATGGATTCAGTTATCAACTGTGCTTTTAGAGATATTTAAAGGTGCTCCTATCCCATCTTGTACAAGTCCTTCATGTAATCTATGCAGAATGGGAAGAATGGTAGACTTCGTGCTAAGTCTAGGGTTTGACTATTAAAAAGCCAATTTTTGGATTTGGGATGATTTTGACATATAGAAGACAAATCTCTGCACTAAGGAGCTCATAGTGTAGGGCCACCACCAGTTCTGGTGCAATCCAGAGAAGGAGATGAAACAATATTTTTCCCCAGAAAAAAAAAATAGATGCCTTCAAATTTTCCCCAGTAGCCTACTATGGGAAAAAGTACCAGTTTGGTATGGGTGTGCAGATCAACAACAGATGGTAGTGAAGTGGGCTGGTCACATCCTGTTGATTGCCTTGCTGAGTTGTTGTGGAATTCTTGATATTCAGTTAAAAATGCCCCTCATAAAAAAAAGAAAAAAAAAACAGTCATGATCCCTTTGCATCTCTCCTAGTTTTCTGTGTATACTCACGAGGAAAGCTTCTAAGATATGTTCCTGAGACTATAAACTAAACTTAAATTGCAGCTTTCCCAATAGAACTTCCACAGTTTATTTCCACTAGACAGATGCCTGTGATATCCAACCACAGCCACTCAGGTGCTAAATCACTGACAGCTCAGTTTTCACTGCAGCTCTTCTTGGCTTTCAGTACTGCTGCATTCGATTTCTTTGTGCAAGCATCATTTATCCCCATCTGTTACCTACCTTCCCTCTCTTCACAGTACTCTTAATATGATAGACATCGTCCAAACATGTATGAATACCTAGATTTTGTCCTTTAGAGCTTCATCAAGCAAAATGTCAAGTAGTAATAAAATCAGATTTTGGAGAACAAGCAGTCTTTTTACCCATTTAAAAGTTCCTACCTTCCACACTTAGAGGTTTGATGCAGAGCTCTTCAATGGTGAGCAAGAAATAGTCTGGGAAACATAGTCTTCTATATGGAAACATCGTCAGCATGGAGGTTTCTCTCCTGAAGGACCTCAAAATCCCAAATCAATCCCAAAGGCAGAGTTCTGCCAACACTGCGGTGTCGCCACCTTTGAAGTTGAAGTCAACATCAGCAGCCACGTGCAGTAGATATGAAGGAAACTTTCTGTTTAAGTGCCAAACTCAGTGAGGGCTTAGAGACGCAGACTGTCATTTCCAAGGTAGCTCTGAGTTTGGGTAGTAAGGCTTAGGCTTACATCTTAAGAAAATTTAGGTTCAGAGCTGACATACAGAGGAGCAGAGAATCTAATCGCTTACTCTTAAGGCACAACCCACGTGCCAGGGATGTACATTTACATTCTCCAGGTTAGGCAGGGGGCTCCACACCTATGTACCTCTGGCAATCAGGTTCTGGAAGGAGGAGTATGGCAAGTAGTTGATGATGGAATTATGCAAGTGAGTATTTAACCCTCTTATTACCTCAGTCTTCTTATCTCTCTTCCTCCTAGGCAGGGATTTCAGGCAGGCCTCTGCATTCCCAACAAATTGGCACTGTGTCCCTGGCCTGCCTCGTGCCTTTGCAAGTCTCATTACCCTTTGGAAACAGCTTGCTCTCAATTTACTTTGCTCCAGTGCAATCAGTGCAGCCAAATGGAAAGGGCTTTGAAATTTACCTTTTCAAACTTCAGCTTCATATTTCTCCTTTGATGTTTCTTGTCGGGTTTTCCAGCTGTCCTCCCCTCTCTCGGCTTGCCGCAGCTCCCTCTCTCCAGGCTGTGCTGGCCCTGGGCTTATGACTCTCTGAGCATCCTAACTCACAAAGGCATTTCTGTCATGGAGTGGCTGTCACTGGGGCACTAATTCGCACTGCTGCCAACAACAATGTGTGTCACGCTCAGCAGCTGTGTCAGAGCTGGACAGCCACTGAACAATACCCACAGAAACGTTCTGACAAAGAGGCTTTTTTAGCTGCAGGAAGTTGCAGTTTTTTGAATAGTCGAGTGAGGCTGAAAAACACACGATGAACAGTGTCCACAGAGCAACAGCGTGGACTCAAAGTCTGCAAACTCTTGCATGGTTCAGGTAGATCTGAAAGTCACCTTGGACCTCCAGGTGCAGCCAAACTTGAAAATTGATCCTGATTCAGACTTTTTTCTTTCTCTCTGTCTTTGGAATGCATTGGTTAGGGGAGCAGTCCTCAAAGGAGCAGTTCTTTTTGTTATTTCTTTACTAAATTGGATCCACATTCAGAAGATTCCATACAGAATTTTAAGGAAATCCTTACTGCAATGTGTACAGTCCATCAGTGCAAAAGTGAATAGATGGTACTCCAATCTGGTTTTAGCACATCAGACAAGGCCCTGATGGACACTCACTCATAAAGAGTTGTTGGGTACGGAGTGTTGCATAAAGTATCTATAAGACTGTTTCCCCCTTTAGAAAAAAAAAAAATATATATATATATTTATATAATACACTTGTTAGGGGGATCATTTCCATAGCCTAACATGTGATTCTTGCTTCACCTCATCTTTTTCAGCATAGTTGGCTACCACAATTCATGTTTAAAAGAAAAATACCCAGGATTGTGGAAGGCAAGAAAGATGTCTTCAGAATATTACTTTAATCAAGCCCACCAATGTTCTGGGACAACTACATGAATGTTAATAAATTACTAACCTTACTGTTGCAAATCAGTGCTACATACATCGAAAGCTGCTCCAGAATCAGTTCTATAGTCTGACAAATATGTTAATATGCAAACAGCCAAAGTAAAATAAACCAATTTTTTTTTTTAAAAAAAAAGAACCTTAATCAATAAAAGTAGCTTAATTGGCTTCCACGACAGCTCAAAATGAAAAGCTTCCAAAATTTTCTTATTCTCCACCTACACACACCTAATATCACCAAGCAGAATGTGAGAACTTGCTAAAACAGGCTCCCGTGATGCTGAACTCAGTGGAATAAAGTGCTGAAAGCATAAACAGGAGCAAATTCCTATTTATCAAAGTCTAGCTTTTCTTTGTGGCAGATTTTTTCCCTCCCTTAGATATGTCATTCTGTGCTACAACCTCCGCAGCAAAGAGTAAATTTGGAACAGAAATCTGGATTGTCAAAATGAAGGCATGGAGAAGGGAAATTATTATTTTATCCCTACCTCTCTGCTCAGACTCGCCTCCCTGTGCTGAGTACAATCTATGGCATTCAAATCTGAGGCTGAACATGTGGACTGGGAATAGGAATATCCTAAATTGTTTATATGGTTCCAGTTCTTTATTATTGTTTAGATACAAGTAGATTTGCATTGATGCTGCAGCAGTAGTAGCAGCAGAGCTGCTAAATCCTTTCAACCTCTTTTGTTCATTTCTGTGCCTCCCTCTGAAGTGGGAGTGAAGAATGTGTGCTATTATTTGATAAAAGACCTTTCTGGACAACATAAAGTTCTCCATCATCTTCACCACGGTTTGGGCATGAATGATATCACTGTAGCTGGCATATATTGAAGACACTCAGCTGAAGTTTATGAAACTTCATTACATGAAGCACTAATTGATCTCTCTGCAAAGTAGAACTGAATCTGCTTCTAATATTTCTTGACTCCCTTCACTGCCAAGTGTTGCCTGAGTGAAACCTTAGGGTTGCTAAACATAACCTTCTGTTGCTGAAGATGATAGAGCGCTTTGTATTATCCAGGGATTCTTTTCCATCAAATAAATTATTTGGATTGCAGCTTTTTGCCTTTGTAGCATGAAAAAAAGATAAAGGTTTTAGCTTTCTCAGGTTTGATTCACCTCTTACTGCCCTTGGTAGAAATCACATGAAACTACAAAAACAGTTTAGAAAATTTCTGTGGGAGAGGAATCAGTTCCTAAACTTTAAGTGGAAGGGGCTAGAAAGGACAAGAAGGAAAAACTGTGACCTTTTCTAGTTCTGATTTCTGTTACATATGTTACTCATATTGAAATTTAATGTGAAACTCAGTGGTCTGAAAGAAACTGTAGCCCAAAGTGATAGCGCACATACAGAAAGAAATCTCCACTCTGTAAAATCCAGTATCAGGTAAGCAGCATGGGAATACTTCAGATTGCCACTTAGGGGATAGGAATGCTTGATTTTTTGTTAAAATAATTGCCGAGTTTGTTCCTGCTGACTCCTTTCAGGTCCCCTAAAGTAATCTCTGCTCAAATACACTTGAGGCAAAGAGACTACACAGTAAGCTTTCTCCTTTTCAAGTCTAACACTGTAAATAGCATAGTCTACTCTAATTAGCTTTTGTAAACATGCATCCAGCAGGCTGGTAAGCAACTGAAATAACCAGTGAGCAATGTAGCTATCCACTGCTTCAGGCACAACATTTTCAAGTATTTGCCTGAATGGTGGCATTACAGCAATCCTGAACAGTATAAACTGCAGTCGCCCCTTCCCTCGATACTCGAACTGAATGACAAATCTTTCAGGTGACTCACTGGCAGCAAGATGCACACTCATGCACCAAGTCTGCTTTTGGATAGAGAGACTCAAGAGCGTGGTCTTTCCAGCATGACATTATCAAGCTGTGAAAATATTTCCAAGCAAATATTTGGACTTCTTGGTTGATGATCAGCCCAGTGTTTCTCAGGCAGAAACATGCTAACTCTGTCCTTTTTTTTTTTTAACCAAGAATCTTGGTCCTGTACATCTGGCCCAAAACTACTTTTACGTCAATCCTATTATTTTTAGCTTTGTCGGTGAGGTAGGTAGTCATCAAGCTGGGGCTTCAAACAGGGATAATTCTCTTTGTCAAGTGTTTGAGTATTTGCCTTGAGAGGCAAAACTGCAGATAACTCCTCATATATCAGCATTTACATTTTCACAGTGCAAAATCTTCTAAAATTATTTTAGACTTAATGAGCAATGAGAATTCAAGTTTTCCAGTAATAAAGTATCTCCAAAAAGAATATTCTCCTCTTTGGGGAGATACCTGAGGGTCTGATACAGCATTTCTTTCCTTTGAAAGTTAACTGGATTTTTAAGAACAAATTTAACAAATCTCTTTTACAATTTCAAAGGTTTTCACGGTCTCCTGCTTTCACAGCGTGCAGCACTCTCTGAGACAGAACTGCTGCCCAAGGCGCCTTGCCAGAGGAGAATGAACCCAGCCAAAGGCCAAGAAGGACAGCAGTTAGTCCTTGGTTCAGTGACACTGGAAATTCGTCCTACAGACACGATTGTAAAGAGCCTATCCCAAATAAACTGAAGTGAGGGAAGAAGGATAGGGAAGAAAAATCCAGCAGGTCAGTAAAAAAAAGAAGATTTATGTAGGAAGAAAACACCGTTAGTTTGTGTCAATTAAAAGGAAAAAAAAAAGATTCTAACTGCTGTTGGAGTCTTCCTTGGAGCCCTTCCCTTATTATGGCAAAGACTAAGGAAAAAAATCTCAGCTTCCTCATTACTAAAACTGTCTTTGTTTCAGAAAAAGAGATCCTTTAGCCTAGCTTGCAAATAACTAGAAGTGTTGTCTTACCTTAATTTTCAGACACGTTAATAATTCAGTAAAATTCTTATTCCAGTTTCTAAGGTAACCACACTTCCTGTCCCCTTACAACACCCCAGCTTGTCAGCTCTCTTGAGGCAGGATGCCATAGTGCAGCCTCTCTTAATTGGCCCTTAGCTAAACCCCTCTGCAACTCTTAGCAAGTGTGACTCAAAGTAGTATCTGCTCTGCCACCTTTGTTCGAGCTCTCCAGCTCTCCTGAAGTTATGAACTACTTATCCAGAACAAAACCATTTAAGAGGAGACAACAGCCACCCAATACACCCACTTGGTGGTCCTTCATCTTCCAACACCATCATCGATTCAGGTTTTATGCACTTTTAGGCCTCTGAAGCATTTGTCCTTGTTAGTCATAGTGAGCGTTTCGAAAATATCTCTGCCCCTACTCAGGACTACTATTTCTAAAAATGGTTGAATTTTCCTTTGGTTTGTGTTTAGGCCCTAGCAGCCTGTGTGGTAGCTCCCTTGGAGAGTGAGCTTTAACTGTCTTACACTTGAAGTTGTTTCAAAGTTGAAAAAAGTATTAATTACCTCCGTACATCTTTTTTGTCTTGAAGGAAACGTCTCATGTCTTATTTATCTGGAAACACAGCTACTGACAAAAACTTGTAGTTAGTTAGGCAACATTTCTAACATTTATAAAGTTAATGCAATTTTCTTTAAATACTTCATAGCTTGAGAGCAGCTGTCACAAGTCTTTTTTGGCTTCCTTCATCCTTTTAACATCAACAGAGTCTGCCACACCCCCGAAGCCATCTGTGTATCTCATGTAAAACATCTAAAAGGGCTTTTGTTTCCCTTGATCACCTACATCCCACAAATGAAAAGCATCACTTTTATTTTTCTCTCTTAAGCCCCCACAGTGTCACCCCCACGGTGGAGGGAGAAAGTCAACAAACCCATTTGGTCACAGCCTGCAGAGAAGGGATGCCCTCCCAGTAGCCATGTGCCCATGGAAATGCCCTCAGTGGAAATGGTGAAGGATAGGTATCTGAAAGGCATCCATGTCTAAGAATTAAAAAAAAAAAGTGTGTGGACAGGATATTACAGCACGTAGGAGAAGCAGGGTTGTGCCACTGTCCAGGACTAGAGTCACAACCAAATCACTGTATCAGGATGCCGCTCCATGTTGCCAGCATGGTATTTTAGCATTAAACCAAAGTAACCTTGAAAAACAAAGCTATCGTCTCCTTAAGATGATAGTTTACTTTTTCTCTGTTAGAAGTATGATCAAAAGAGTGATTCATTTGTTTTTGCTGAATCTCAGTTTTATTTATTGCATTATTTTTTATTCAGAAAATAATTCTAATCTGCATTTTCACTCAGAACTTGAACTAAAGCTTTCTCTGAGATGTTTAAAGGTTTCAAATCCAATTTCCTTATAAACTTTTGTGAGTTATTTCTGTACTTCAAGAACCTACTCAGCAGCAAATCTGGAACTCTAAAATGTATGAAAAAGATCTGTTTCTGGAGACCCCCATGCCAGGTTGCAAACTCATGAAATTTCGTGCCAGTGAGAACCAGAAGTATGTTTGGCTCCAAGGTTTGAAGCCCAGTGAAGTCAGCTGGGCCTTTCCCACTAACCTCAATAGCTCTTGTAATTGCAATTTTTAGATAAGGTTGAGATAAATAACTAAAACAATGGATTTGTTACCCAACTTTTTATTGGTTTGACCATTGCTGATTCTAGATTTTAAATGGAGGGAATACAGCCAGGACGAGAAGAGGAGAACTGAAAATATTTTGGAAAATTGGTATGGTTGTCACTGAGATATTTATTCTCCAGTTCTTTGAGGTGAGACATTAAGACATGGTTTAGGAATGACTAGATCCAAGCCAGAACAACCCTCCAATTTTTCCTTTTGTGCTTCAGGCTGCGAAGGCTCACGTCATCGCTGCTGCGCTGGAGCTGGCCCTCCCTGGAGCATGGCAGCTGCTCAGCAGAGAAGCAGCCACTAGAGAGCACGACGAGACCACTAACCTCTCTGTGATTGATCTAGATTGGGACTGGAAAGGGGTCTCCTGAAGTAGAAGGTTGGCGCTTTAAAGCATCTTAATGACTGAGCCCTATCTGCAAAGACAAAAAGCCAGCACAAATAGAAATCTTCAAAGGCAAAATAAAAGATCCTTGACCTTCAAGCTCAGTGTACTAAATGAAAGACAGCAGGAAACTCTCTCATCTCTATTGGGCCTTTCATATGAAAATTATAGATAAATGTCTGCACTATACATGTATTTGGACTCAATGGAAGTCTTTATGTCTTGTTGGTAAACCTCTGAACATCATTGCTTTATGGTTATTTCTTCTGTGCAAAGCAGCCTACAAGACTATAAAAAAGGGATATGAATGGAAGAAATACGACGTTTAGTATATTTGGAGGACAAAAGCAAAGTCAAATAATGAGTAAGCTATACAAACAATTTATTTATATCATTCTATAGAAGTTCACTATAGAAAAAGGAGAAGTGGGAGACCTTTGAAATGACTTAAAGAACTCTAGAGTTTTTACCTTTGTCTCTCTGATTTCATCTATAAATCATTATTGGGAGACTATCTGAAATGAGTTGAAGTTTGTAATTTACTTTCTACTGGGGCAGTGATTCCTACTATGAAACAGAAGAATTTGAAAATTTGGCACATTACTTAAGGATGGAACAGAGTAGGAAGAAAATAAATAAATCTTCTTCACACTGTGAGAAGAGCTGTCTTTTCCAACAGTGAGGATATGGATCCTTTTATGCCAAGGTTTTCTATGGGCTAAAATCTTGATTGTTTTTATTAAGGGAAAAGACAGATTCAAGGATGGCTCTGTACTGAGCTTGGCACCAGGGAACACCCACCAGTGGGCACCGGAATGGCACCAGCTCTGTCTTTCATCAGAGCTGGTGTTCTCACAGTCTGTCGGTATTTCATGGCACTGTTCCAACAACTAACATCAACTGGAAAACGAAGAAGTAGGAAAGATGCAGAAACAAACAAACAAAACACCCCACCCAATCCAAAACCCCAACTCCCTGCCTCACTCCTCCAAACTAGAAATGAATAAAATTGAATCCAAGATAAAATCCATAGTTCATGGTGGCGAAAAAGGTGCATTTCCAAAGAAGAGCAAACAACTGCAGTGTACAGCCTGTGCAGTTGACGCCAAGAGAATATAGTGTTGCCCCTCTGTAAAAACTAGGATGATCTTGCCTAGCAACTAATTTTCCCTCTGAGCTCTCACTTATTCTGAATACCCATGTACTGTTTCTGTACAATATTAAGTTTAAAACCTATTAAGTCTCTATATATGACAAACTTCCTGCTTCATTCTAGAACTTGGGGACCAGGACATAGTGCTATTCTTTGTGAACTTTCCTTGTTATTTCCTTGGCGTAGCTCAACTTCTCCCCTTAAGGAACTTTTAGGCTATTCCCCAAATCACCAAGGCTCTCCATCATCTAGGCTAAAAAGGGAGTAATCACTTGGTCTGTGTGTATTTGTATTGAATGAGACAGATTGGAATTTGATCAACATAAAGGATATTGAGTTAGGAAACAAGATTCTTATTGACAAGTACAATGAACTTCATTTTTGTGGAGGACAATCAATTATAATCCAGTATAAAACAGTTTTAACTATCAATCAACCACAAAGCCAAGGACAGGCCCTTCACAGCCAATCAAACAAAAGATGAAACCAAAGTACTTTCATGGCCTCAGTGCCACATGATGTTCTAGAATCACTCTTGGAAGTTTCATAGGGAATTAAATTTAAACATTGACTTTTTTTTTTTTTTTTTAATGTGTAGTATGTTAAGCGTTGAGACAGGCGAATGTTGACTACCAGGAAAAGAAGGGAAAGAACACTTTCTGAAGTAAGGGAAGGACAGATTAATGGCTCTCAGAAGTAAATGTGCACTCCTAGTAAGAAAAAAATGCACTGAATGGTTGGTACCATTGCACTTGCACATACAGATGGTTTGGGGAAAGACTGAAGCTCTCTGCCAATACACACTTTTCTGAGATTGCCCCAGAGTGCAGTTTTAGGGTTGGAACCCACAATGAGAGAGGGCAATGTTCTGCAGGGTTGGATGCTGCAGCAGTGTTGTAGATGTGGATGACGCTTGCCTCATAGCTGTGGTGGTAAGGCAGGCTGTAGGTACGGTAGACGTGCTCGTGACAGCAGTTAGCACGTGCTATAAATGTTGTGAACAGGGTTGCCATAGTGAGAGTGCAGTGTGATGCTTTGGAAGGTAGAGATGCAGTCATCCTGAGTAGCAGGCTGGTACCGCCATACAAGGAGATGAAGGATTAGATCCTGCCTGTCACGAACATTTAGGAGAGCCCAGGTGTAGCATATGGACACAGCAATTTGAGCCTGGGTTCTTGAAGTAAGATGTGGAAGACTAGTAAGTGTATGTCACTTTCTACCATCCCACCAGTGAGAGCCTTGGAGGGCACATTGTGAGACAGGTACACTTGAGACACTACCCAGGATGTTTCGTAGAGCATCCCAGGGACCAGACAGCGGGGGCATTGACCTTGTTTGCTTTTTTGGAGGTGTAGAAACAGCAGAGTCTGATTTCGTATGAATAGTGTATACTTTGTGTTTGCTTGACATTGATAAGCGTAAAGAAAACATGATGGAAGGAGATATAGAAAAAACAAAAAAAAAGGAAATCCTGACACCTCAAGAAGCCTTCATTGGAGGTATGGAGAGGTGCAAAATAATGACAAAAATACTTCACAAGTCATCTTATTTGAATTGAGGTCAATCTTGGGAAACAAGTTTGAATACAAAGAGCAAGCAGTTACAGCTTTGTAACTCCTTTTGCTTTCAGTGGGAACAACACAATTGCTTCAATTCTCATCTTCTCCAGTAAAGAATGAAGGAGAGAGATGAGCTGCAAACATGTTGTTCCCCATTTCAGTTGTCCCCAGAGAAACAATCTTTTATCTGTCAGGAATTAGCTACCATTGAGAGATAGATAGATTAAAGAAAAGTACGGAAGGTATACTCTTTGTAGAGGATTGTGTGTGTGTGTGTGTGTGTGTGTGTGTGTGTGTGTGTGTGTGTGTGAACCTGTGCTTCAAATGCACAAGCAGGTCTCCAAAATGCAAAGGTGGGAGTGTAAGTGCATATGTCAATGAGAGAGAGTGAGTAAGCTAGGAAAGGAGAAAAGGAAAACATAAAATCATTCATGGCTAGGAAGTTTAATGCTGCTACTCTTACAAGATTGGTTCAAGATTTGAAAGACTCACTGAGTCGAGCTGTTTGCTGTGGTTTTCTGTCAACTGTCCAGAAATCGTGGGAATAAAAATCTGAAAAAGCAATATCTGAGAAACCATTAGATTTGTAAAAAGTTATGCTGGGGAATTTTGTGGTGATTTTTCGTTTGATTGGTTTTGGATAGAAAATGTTGTTCACTCTGTTGAAAATTTAAATTTTGGGTTTTTTTTCCCCTGCCTCCATTTTGGGTTATGTCAACTTGAATTGACATGTTTGGCTGGTCACACTGAGCTGAAATATTCTGTGTTAACTCAGTATTAATCCGCAGCCCTCTGGATGTCCACCTGCATGGAAGTTGAAGGTCACTGCCTCTTACCCTTGATTTCTCCTGTAGGTCAGTGTCTTGGCCTGAATCAAATTCGCAGTATGCTACAGTACACTGACCTGCTTTGTTTGAACCCTGGGGCAACAAGATTATGGCATATCCTGGAATTGTTGTCCATCTGGAAAGTCAGATCCACAGGAGAGATTAGGAAGCTGAAGCATTCAAATTGAAACTCCTATGAGTCTCTCTAGCTGTCAAGGAAGCTGATCAATGTTGGACCATGCTAGAACAACATGTTTTGACATTTCCAAAGCATATTTTAATTGCATGTTCTTTAACACACGCACACATACATATACACACACATGTATCAATTAATCTTGGCTCAACTGAGGCTGAAAACAAACGTGTAACTATTTAAATGCGTCTTCTATCCAGTTCTAGTTGGACTGGATAACATGAACTGTGAACAATATGCCATCATCATATTGTTCACTCTGCTTGTACATAATTTCTGATAACCTCTTTGGGACAGATAGCAATGAGAAAAATTCATGATGGATCAGTACCTCTTCCCTTTTTCCTGCCCCCTTTCCCCAGTAAGCCATTAACATTAAAAAGCTGACCACTTAAGACTGGCAAAGAGATATCTGTTTAATAGGCATTTGTGCATCTCAAGAAATGTGGATGAATCGTCCTGTGTCAACATGGACAATATGTTTGCTGAAAAGATGTCCAGGGAATTCCACATAAGAGTTTGAACAAAACACCATGAGGATGTATAAAAATTTAGAAAGCTTCACAAATCTTGATCTCCATCAGTGCCTAATTATGATGTCTGTGTGCATCTACCAGGTGCTGTTGCATCTGGTTATCATTATAAATTGACTTCAAAAGGTCAAATGAAGGTTTACTTCCTTTCAGGAGAAAGTGGAAGTTGTTTTTCTTCCTAAGTTTGGAAACAAAACGTGTGCATTGCTAGCTGGATATTTCACCTCTGCTTACTGCTTAAATAATAATGCAAAACAGCAGATACTCGTAGTTTAGCTCCACTCAGGACCAAGCTATACAGTCTCTCGCTCACTCTCCCCGCCCTCCGAGGGAATGGGAGAGAGATAACATAACAAAACGCTTGAGATTTAAGATAAGGACAGGGAGAGATCATTCAAGTTACCATTACGCCTAAGCCAGACTCAACTTCAGGAAAACTATTTCAATTTGTTATTAATAATAAACCCAAAGCAGGATAATGGGACAGGGAACAAAAAAAATGTTCCCCCACCCCTCCCTCTTGTCAGGCTTAACTTAATTTCAAATTATCTCTACCTCCTTCTCCCTCCACGACCAGCACAGAATAGGGAATGGCGTTCATGGTCAGCTCATCACACATCGCTTATGCCACCCCTTCCTCCTCGGGGGAAGAACTCCTCGCATTCCTCCCCTGCTCCAGCGTGGGGTCCTTTTCCACAGGGTGCAGTCCCTCAGGAACTAGTTGACCCAGCGCAGGCTCTCCACGGGCCATAGCGTCCTTCAGACATCCACATGCCCTGGTGTGGGGTCCTCCCCGGGCTGCAGGGGGATCTCTGCTCCTCCGTGGGCCTCCATGGGCTGCAGGGGCACAACCTGCTCCACCATGGGCTGCACCAAGGGCTGCAGGGGAATCTCTGCCGGGAGCAGCATTATTCCTCCCCCTCCTTCTTCACTGACCTTGGCGTCTGCAGCCGTTCCTCTCTCTTTTAATTTTTCCCCTTCTTAAATACGTTATTACAGAGACATTATCACCAACTGGCTCATCCCTGTCCAGCGACAGGTCCACCCTGGGCCCGGTTGAGTCTACCACACAAAGGGGAAACAACTTCTAGCAGCTTCTTGCAGAAGCTGCCACTGTAGCTCCCCCCGCCACCCTACACAAAACTAGGACAATACTAAGGTGTGGAGTTTGCAATGTTTTGGAGTAGAAATTCCAAAATTAACTTTCTAATAATTACAGACTATCTTTCAGTATCTGCAATTTGCTTTAATGTCAACATGATAATGTTTTTTTTGTCAGACCGACAATGATCAATGTATTTGGCTTTCTTAATACATTCAGTGTGCATTGTATTGACTGGGATGAAGGTGAATGGATTGGAGTACTATAATTCTGTTTGATGTGCTGTTCAGTTCTTTGTTATCAATCATTCTACTTTATCTAGTCTTGACATAATTGAAATAACAGTAAATTCAGATGTTTTGATGTGTTATTGAAAAGGGCAGGAGGTGTGCTTTATGTTAGAATTTTTTTTTGTATCATTACAAAGAGAATTAGTAAGAGAATATATATTTGCCAATGTATGTGTGTGTGTGTGTGCTGCTGAGAGAGAAGGTTAAGTGCAGCCATGCTGTTTGCTGTTGATTCCTGTTACGTCTTTGATAGTTCATTTTTTTTCCAGACCGAACGTCCCTGAGGGAATAGTTAAACTGACCAACAGTGGACCATGCCAAGTGGTTCTTGAGGTTTGAATAATTGGCCAATTAGGAAATATTGTTTTGGTGGTGGGTTAATGAAAGTGGACATGTGAAGTGGAGTGATGGAGGCAATGGCTATTACTTTATGGCTTCCATTGCTAGCTATGCTACACAACTTGAAGGCTCCTACATTTGGGGATTTATCTGACAAAACGTAGGTGTCAAAAATATCAGCATGGACCTCTGAGTAGGTCCTCACCCTAACCACCTTTTATAATCAATGGACAACCTGTTTTCAGTAAAAAAAAAAATACGCCTGCCTCAATACATCAAATCTTAAAGTAGATGTTAGCATGTCATCAGATTAATTGATTCCTAAATTCCATTGACAATATTGACTGCATCTTCATTAGCTGCAATGGGAGCCTCACCAGCTAGCTCTGATATAGCTGAGTATGCATAGTCAACTGAGAGTAGCCTGATGCCTCAGGTTTGCCAGAAGATCCAGGAGAAGCCAAGGGATCTGGTAAATGTGCGGAGGGCAGGCCAAGGTATAACTTGATTTCACTCCATTACCTTGTTCGTGCTCAGCCACAAGCATGTGACATAAGCCAAAATCAATTACAATCAAATTTATTTCATACTACGGCATAAGAGTGATGAAACATAGCTGATGATCACTTTTTCATTGGACCCTGGCTTGCACTGCACATGATCTTTCACTTAGTGGGAAATCGGGGCCAATGCCCCCTATAAAAGACAAAATACCCCCACAGGTGATATCTCTGCTTGGAACAACTGAAATAAAAGGAGCAGTAAAACTGTCACACATTGCATTCTCCCCGTTATGCTACGGAAACAGCCCACATTCCTCAACAAAAGGTATATTTGGAAAGCTGTTGAGTCAGGATTACAATTTAATTAAGGCAGAGACTAAATGAAAGGGGAACTATAATGAAATATTAGCTACAAGATATACCCTCCTACTTCTTAATCACACTGCCAGATCTGAAATACCACAATGTGACAGTATTTAGAAGCAAAGCAATACTAAGGATTGCAGACAGAGGAAGACCCTGTCACATCCTGAATTAATCAATATCTAGAGAGATCAACGGTATATCTTCATGAGACTTCCCCAGAAATAGAGTGTGATATTCCAGCTTGCTTGCAAACTACTCATAAGCACCCGAGCATTCCTACTCAGCATTAATTAAAGATTTATGGAAGATTCTAGACTTCTCCTGTGATTCTAGCTGGCTGGTAAAGCTTCATAGTAACGAATAGCTGGTAATGAAAGAAAAGCTGTAAGATTTCAAGGCCCTCAAAACTGTATTGAATGTCTAGTCATCACCATTTTCCTCTAAATCCTCTTGTTAGTAAGTACCATTTAATTTGCAAAGCCCCTTCCAGAGGGTGAGCAGACGGTAGAGGTTTGCACCCTGAAGTGCACCAATCAACAAATAAAGCTCAGCTGTGTTGTCAGAACTCCTGCACACATGCAGGTGATATATTTAATAGTCCCAGCTCTGGCAGTTATGTTCTCTCCTGATATATTTAATTATTCTTGCGAACAAAACAAAAGAAAACAAAGAAGAAAATGGCAAAATACTCTTCTCTCAGAAGAACAGAATTATATTTTTATGATCCAGGGAATATGTTTACAAAAATGAGAGAACTTTCCCAGAACTGTGGATCTACCTGTGGAAAACATGTAGATTATTTTATTTCCTAGACAAACAGTTACACAAAGTCAGTGCATCACCACTTTTCAGGGGAAGAAAACCAGAAAGGAAAAAGTAGGAATATCAACATATCTCAGGGACTACCAGAAAGATGAAAGACAATACTATCCTTTTCAAAAAGGTCTAGAGGATATGAGAATGGAGGACAGCATCTGGCAAAATTTGATCCCATTCTAATCTGAATTCCCAGTCCTCGTCTCCCATTACACACTTACTCCTGCCCACTGTGAAGAGTGGTTGCCTAACCTGTAAGCGAGGAACAAGTGTTTGCAACAAATGGTGCCACCACTCCTATATCACAGAATCACAGAATGATTGAGGTTTAAAGGTGACCTCTGGAGGTCCGTCTCTGGTCCAAACCCCTTGCTCAAGCAGGGACACTTAGACCTGGTTGCCCAGGACCATGTCCTGATGGCTTTTGGATATCTCTAAGGACTGAGACTCCATAACATCTCTGGGCAACCTGTGCCACTGCTCAGGCAGCCTCACAGTAAAAAAGTGTGGTCAGAGGGAACCTCCTGTATTTCAGTTTGTGCCCAGTGCCTCTTGTCCTGTCACTGGACATCACTGAAAAGAGCTTGTCTTCTTTGTGTCCTTCCTTCACGTATTTATAAAAAATTATAAGATGCCCTCAAGCCTTCCCTTCTCTAGGCTGAACAGTCCCAACTCTCCCAGCCTTTCTTCATAGAAGAAATGCTCCAGTCCTTTCATCATTCTAGTGGCCCTTCTCTGGATTCTCTCCTCTTGTACTTAATGTTCCCCTTGTACTAAGAAGTCCAGAATTGGACACGGTACTCCAGGTGTGGTCTCACCAATGCTGGTAGAGGAGAAGGATCACTTCCCTCTACCCGCTGGCAGTACTTTGCCTAATGCAGCCAGGGGTACCATTAGCCTTTGCTGCAAGAACACATTGCTGGCTTATGTTCAACTTGATGCCTACTGGGACTCCAGGTCCTTTTCTGCAAAGCTGCTTCAGAGCTGAGCAATCCCCAACATATAGTGGGGCATGGGCTTGTTCCTTCCCAGATGCAGGACTTTGTGCTTCCCCTTGTGGAACTTCATGAGGTTTCTGTCAGCTCATTTCTCCAGCTTGTATACATGTATAACCTTATATATGTATATCCATGTATAAGTATATCCATACCTTTTCCTGACAACATCCTTAGGACTATGCTACAAGCTGTAACCCTCAATCAAAGCATACATCTTTCACTTGTATTTCGGAAACTCAGTTCAGATGTTTGTAACATGCAGATGTCTAGTCTCATTTATAGCTGAACTCCGCATGGCAGTAGGGAAATCATGAATGGTCAAATGTTACGACAACATGGCCATTAACATTGTTTTTAATATGGTGGTGTTGGTTCTTTTATTGAATCTCATCGAAGAACACAAATATTTATTATGTAAATCGTAGCCTGATGAGTTAAGGCTTTGCAGTCCCACCAGGGTTTCTGGCTATTGGTTATTGGTTCAAAACTTGCTTTCTATGTGTATAGAGAGTGGAAAAAAGACTGTATTTGTAATATAGCATTTTTTTTTTTTCTGCAAATGCAACACATGCTAGTAATAATAATTGAAAATCTGTACTGCAAATGGTAAATATCTGCAAATATAGCCCTGCCTACAGGAAAATCTTTTGTTCATTTGACTAAGACTGCAAATTACAGAATGATTTAGTTTGGAAGAGACCTCAGGAGGTCATCTGGTTCAACCCCTTATTGAAAGCAGGACCAGCCTCAGAGTTAGATTGGGCTAAGGCTACTTTAGGCCTCAAAGCTGAAAAGGACAAGGCTCATGGCCTTGTCAAGTTGAGTTTTAAATATCTTCAAGGATGAAGTTTCACAGCTTCTCTGGGTTGCTATTTCACTGTTGAGCACCATCATTGTGAGGATTTTTTCCTTACATTAAAGTAAATTTTCCCTTACTGCACCTCATGTACAGTGCTTCTTTTTTGACATTGCACAAAAATTAAAACAATCTCAGTTTATACATTTAAGGTAACCACCAGGTAATGTTGTATCTATTACTCATCTGAAGAAATCAGGTGACAAATTACACTTTTTACCACTTAAATTATAATCTTGCATAGGAGTAGAATATAAAGACATATTCAGATCTTTTACATGTTTCATATGTTTCTTTTCTAGGTGTTTCTTATATAACCCCTTTTCAGTTGAAATTAAAGCAATTTCTACAATATAAGTCAATTATTTGCCTCCAAGAATTCAAGTACCATAATTAAAAGCAGTAGTTAATTTTAGTGAATGTATCCAATGTGTCAAAAAGGTAGCATCTGATTTAATTTCTTCATGAACCTGACTGATCCCATCTCTCTGCACAGCAATTTTACTGAAATAAATTTAGGCAGGATGGCTGACCATGATTTATTGGTCTGTCATTCATTTACATCTCTTGTTTTTGTAAACATATTCCCTGGATCATAAAAATACAATTCTCTTAGAACATTTAAAAAACTCACTTGGCCTTCAAGTATTCTTGTTTGTTTACCAGAGTTGATACATCACTTTGTTCTGTCCCAGTGATGTTTTATATTCAAATCTCTATATGTTCAGCTACATACACAGAGTTTAAATGAAGCAGGACCAACTACGTTAGACAGATGGCCATTTAAAAGGCATTTTGAAGAGATACTTGCGAAAAAATGGACAATGGCATATATAAATCATTTTCCTCTCTGAAAAATATTTAACATTAAGAAATAAATCTTAGCTGTATTGAGAATCTCATAAGGGAGGAAACAAAATATGAAAAGAGTGAAAGAAATATTAGAAGCTATAGTAGGACTTAAAACATGAGGTAAAAAAAAAACCAATTAAGTCAGAAAATAAAGCAAACAAGGAGACAAAGGAGAACTACAATTGCTGAAAATGAAAAGTCGAAGAGATCTGACGTGGAGAAATACAACACAGTGATCCCTGTGTAGCTGCTGGTAGCTGGCAAATTATGTGACGTCTTGTTTTCCTTCATATTTTCATCTTGCATTTTCCATAAACTGGCCACGTACTGTTGCTGCTTTCAGCTGATGTGTTTATCTTTCTTCCTTTGTTCACCTGAAGATGTAACAACAGATTCATAAGGAGATGTTGATTGAAGGGGTGTGACAGGAATGCTCACATCTGTGAACTAGGGAATAATAAAGCAACTAACTAAGAAAATAAGGTCCCCTACCAAAATTTCTGTGCTGCCCAAGCCATTTCATGCATCTTTCCTACAAACACATTTCCTATATATGTAAGTATACACACAACCTTGTCCCACAGAACTCAGCTGCATTTATACAGAGAGACAGACAGATCACCAATGTCATATCTTTTTTTTTGTCATTTACAGCCCTATTTTAATTTTTAAAAGCTGTAAATTTTCATGTGTAAGGCAAGTTTCATAGTTCTGTAATTCATCTGTCTATAAACTTTATAAAAGGTTCTATTTTAGGATCTCTTTTGTCTGAGACAGACTTACTGTAAAAGAAAAAAAAAGAGCAGGTGAGGTTGGGAGAACTAGAGCTCTAAAGACAGGCTTTTCATTGATCTTCTAGAAAAGTCACAAGTAACTATTTTAATGAACTCGAGATTTTTGACTGGCACATTTTTATAGGGTGCCCTGTTGCTTCTCATTGCTAATCACCATCTCAAATGGATTCATTTGCTGATTTTTTCTCATTAGGCATTCTTATTAGGCAAAAACTTCCTCAAAGGAGAGCTGCTGTGTTCTAAGCTCTTTTGTCACACTTATTTCCAAGGACAAATGGGCACTTAGCCATCCACTGGCTATGAAAAACAGTTAATTGAGAGGCACCACACTAATTTTCTTTCACAGAGAGGGCTTCCTACTTATAATTAATCAATTCTTAAACAAGCTCTTTTTTTTATTAACAAGTTCACTTGACTAACAAATGTTACACTGTAATGTTACATCACAGAAATAGATGTGATATAATGTGATAATATAAAGATACCAAACAATAAACAAACCCAAAATGCACACGAGTTTAATAAGGCTGCAAACAATATATCTGAGAATAGGTAATGAAAAGTAACATCCACGTCTAACATTAATTACTCAAAATAATTTTGAGTACTGACATCAGTAAGAGCACATAGGATCACATCAGCTATGGACATAACATCTCCTTGCAGGTTCAAGGCTTTACCAGACATCTTATTTTCCCCATTCCGTACAGAAAACTGGCAGAGCAACATTATTGCCTGTTCCTTCAGGTCAGATGTCTCTTCTTCCATTAAAAATTTTCCTCACTAAGACTGGAGTGTTAGGATTATCCATTGGCTGGCCAGTGGAGCTCATGTGGTATGGCATTGTCACAGTATATTCTAATGGACTGTTATTTCACATATATACATCAATCCAGCCATCATGACAGTTAAACAAATGAAGGGCAGTCCGCTTTCCCATGAACCTTAGCATGATGCAGACACTTTGTTGCCAAAGGAAAATTCTGTTTCAGGACTTTGAACTTGAGACCAAAAAAAAGAAGGAAGGCTCTGATGCTGCTCCTAGAACTTCTGCACTGAGTGAATGCACTGAGCCTCAGAGAGCTACAAATAAACAACTTAACTCAACGCCGTAGTTTAGCCCTGCTTGGGACCAAGCTACAAAGTCTCTTGCTCACTCTCTCCACCCTCTGAGAGAATAGAGAGAGACAACATAACAAAAAGGCTCAAGGTTTGAGATAAGGACAGGGAGATAACCTTAAAGTTACCATTAGGGGCAAAAATAGTTACCATAGGGGCAATAACTCAGGATAAACTATTTATTATGAAAAGCAAAGCAGGATAATGAGAAAGAGAACAAAGTAACTTCCCCCCAACCCCTCCCTCTTCCCAGGCTTAACCTCATTTCAATTATCCCTACCTCCTTCCCCCCCGAGGGTTATGGTCAGTTCATCACTTGTCGCTTTACACCTCTTCTTCCTTGTTGGGGGAAGAACTCCTCACTTTCCCTCCCTGCTCCAGCGCGGGGTCCATCCCATGGGCTACAGTCCTTCATGAACTGCTCCAGTGTGGGGTCATTTTTCCATGGGGTGCAGTCCCTC